>JARFIW010000246.1:0-58577 GCA_036346225.1 Platerodrilus igneus
CGGGGTAATCATTTGAGTTTATTATTGTTGTTGTGGCGTAATTATTTTTGATTTTTACTAATGCGGTTGGGGTTTCTACTCCTTGTTAAAAAGTTATGTGGTTTATTATTCCTAAGTTTTTATTTGAATCTACGGGGATTCTTATTTTTTTTTCCGTTCGGGGTTCTAATGTATATTTTTCGTCTATTTGGGTATTTTGAAATTTAATGGGGATTCGTCCATATTTGGTTCTTAATAATCGATTTTTGATATCTATATTGGCTCCTAATTTTCTTAGAAGGTCCATTCCTAATAGTCCATCATATTTGTCATTAAATTCAAATATGCAGAATTTGTGTTTCATCTTTACGTTAAAGGTTTTTGGTAAAGGTATGTTTGCTACGAATTGGTGTATGGTTGTTTGATGGGCGGTTTTAATTTTAAAGGGTTCTCTCTCTACATAGTCTAGATAATGTTTTTTTACTGTTCGCGGGCTTATTAATGTTTTAGAAGATCCGGTATCGATTAGTAATTTAAATTCAGCGTGGGGTATTTCGATATAGGGCAATACAAGGTGATTCATATTATTTAGATTTATTACGTTAGGTCGTTTATAAAATGGTCCATTTGAAAATTTGAACATGTGTTCTCTTCGTCGTCTTCCTCATAATTTTTGTGCGGTTCTTCGCGTTCATACTGGTTTGATTGATTCTGTTCATTATTCGTACACGGTTGATTATTATTATTCTGTTCGTCTTCATACTCTTCTACTTCCTGATGAAATAGCTCTTCTGAAGTGAAAGTGCGTTTTTGATTGGGGTTTGGTCTTATATGCGTTATTTTTGTGTTAGGTCTGATGTTACCAGATGAGGTATCCATTGGTGTAGGTTTGTAATAGTTATTGGGATTATTAGTGTTTATCATCGATGAGTTTCTGTTAGGATTCGCGTTAAATGCTGGTCTTTGTTGATTTATATTTTGGTTAAATCTCGGTTGAAATGCGGGTCTTGAAAAGTTCGAGTTAAATGTTGGTTGAAAGGTGGGTTTTGAAAAGTTCGGATAAAATATTGGTTTTGTAAATTGTTTGTATTGGTTGTTAAAGTTTGAATTATTAAAATGTGGATTATTTGTTCGCGTTTGGTTTGTTTGTGCATTGAATGAGTTAAATTTTGGTTGTGGATTTATTTGTCTTGCGGGTTGTATAGTTTTCATTGGCGTATAGCTTTTATTCGCGTTGGGGTTATATAGTCGGTTTCTGTAGTACATTACATTTTCTTCTTCGATTATCATATTCATTGCTTGTTCTAAATTTTGGGGATGTTGAAATCTAATTTTATCTGAAAGTCTTTCGGGTAGTGCATTTAGATAAGTGTCTAATGCCATCTCGTCATACATTTTAGTTTTTATTAATCTTACGTTTGGGTCGGTTTCTTCGATTTTGGGTTTTGTCAAGATTAGGCTTCTTACATCTTGGCATCTCATTCCAAATTGATAGGGTGACTGGTTGTGTTCCATTCTCAGTCCGGTTAAGTCTCTTATTAAACATTTTAAGTTACGTTGATCGCCGAAATATGCGATTAATATCCGTTTAAACTGTTCCCATTCATCTACGTCCTCGCGACTGGCTATTAACGTTAGTGCCCTTCCGGTTAGTTTACTGGTTATGAGGCGGATAAGTAAAGTGTTTCTGTCGTTGTCACCTGGCTTATAAAAAGTCTTTAAGAATATTTCGCTTGCCGAAATGTAATTACTGAGTAAGCAGGTATCATTTCCATTGAATGGCGGTATCATTTCCAGGTACAGCCTCATTTCATTAGTCATCTTGGCTGGGGTAATATTTGGGTAATTTTAAAAAAGTAAAAAAAAAATTATTTTTTTTTTTTGAAAAAAATTTGGTTTTATTTTGTAGTTTTTGGGTGTTATTTGATGAGTTTTACGCTTGGTATTAGTTTGGTTGAGTTTACTTTTGATTTGCCGATTTTTAATTTTAATTTCCGAAGTTTCAATAGGCTGGGTTATTTTTTGAGGTAATTTATCGGGTGTGAATGTTTTGCGTTATTTGAATCAGTTATTACTTCTCTACTTTTTAATTATGTCGATTTTGTTTAGGTGCGTATTAATTGTTTCGTTGGTTTATGCGACTGTAAGGTGTCTGTAATGCTTACAATGTTATCATCTGTTACAGGATGTTGTTAGTCACTTAGTTGCATTTGCGTCTTTATTATAAGTTATATTTAATTTTATCGTGGGCGTAATTTATTACTCGCAGTGTTTTTATACAATAAAATTTGTGAGATTTACTGAAATGTTTTCACGTTTGAATACGGTTGTAATTTAAGTTTTAGTACCGTACTTTATTTATCGTTCCTGAGTAGTTTTAGATTGATACTTGAATAAAGTTTCCGATTGTTGTTTATAATGCTTGAAGTCTGAAAGGTTTTGCGATGTATTTAAATAGCTTTTGATGTGATTTATTATTAAATTTTTATGCGTATTTAGTCAAGGTTAGTTTCTATGAAGTATGAGTGTTAGTTTTACGTTCAACTTGAATTCGCGCTTCGTTATTTCGTATTAAGATGTGGTTTTTTAATAATAGAATGTGATTTGTCTATTTATGGATGGTATTTGCGTTTGAATCGTGGTGTTATAAGGTTTTGATTTTTTAATTGCTCGTTTTGCTTTCGCGTTTTTATTCTTCGTGTATTTAAATTATTTCTGTCCGTCAGTTAATTCTTTTATTGTGGGGTTGGAAGTTTTTTATTTCTTGTGTTAGTTGAGATTAGAAATTCTAAAATTTTTTGCGTTAGTTAAGATTGAATTAGAAATTCTAAAAATTTTTTTGCTTTAGTTAAGTTTTGATTCAAAAATTCTAAAAATTTTTGTGTCAGTTAAGGTTGTCGAGTTAGAGGTTTTTAAAAATTTTTTCGCGCCAGTTAAGATTTAATTCCGCAATCTTAATAGGTTTGATTTTGTTTCTAAGAAGTTTTCTTACGTTAGTTAAAACGTGTTCTAGTCTCTTGCGCTTTGCGACTTTTTTAATAATTGTCTCTAGTTATTGTTTCAGGATATCATTTATGTTTTAATTAATAGCATAAATCCTATTTTTGAATATTTGAAAGTTACACGTACTTAGATATTTTGTGTAAAGGATTATCAAAAAGACTTTTGTTAACACGTAAAAAATACGCTAAAAGGCGAAGGTTTATTAAACGATCAACGAAGCATTCGATGTAATACATAATTTTTTTGCTGGCTTTAATTGCTTAAAAAGGGGTTATAATTTTGTAAAAAGCAAAATGAATATTTATTTTTACTTTGATTTAAAGGTTTTAAATAACAAATGACATTACGAAGGTTGTATACGTGTAAATTGTACATATTTCTTAGTTTATTATACAAATTCTGGTAAATTTCGTTTATCTTATTCAGGTATGAAACTCAAAAAGGGAAGGGTGTAAACATTCCTTGTTAATATATCGTCGTTCACCCTGTCCAGGATATAACTGAGCTAGCCGAGGCATAAATTTAATTGTCTGAATTTTAAAACCATTCTAGATTATTTAGAGACACAGAGAGGCGGGGTTCAGCAAGGCAACTGAGCGTTCCTTACACCTGGAAAGCTGTGATATCGCAGCAATATATATATATATAAATATATATATATATATATATATATATATATATATGTATATTTTATGTATATAAATATGTATATATTTGTATATATATATATATATATGTATATATTAGATAGTTTATTACACAAAGTAAGTTGATAAATGCAAACGTATTATAGTAAATAAGATGAAATAATAACTTAGACTTTTATGCGTATATGATTGTGTAAATGATTTAGATTTGTAAATTTTCCGATTGTCGTCACCTGTCCTGGTGGTGTAATTGGAAAACGCATGTGCTCTGAAAGCCTAAGATACTAGTTTAAATCCTGTCCGAAACCTTATATTTTCTATCTTTCAATTACTAGCTCGATTTGAAATGATCATTTGGTCTTTGCATAAAGGTACGTTATTATTTCATCTTATTAACTATATATATATATATATATATATATATATATATATATATATAATATTACTGAATAAATCTTATTAAATCAAGTAAGGCAATACTAGAACACACAATATAATAATTGATAATATTTACAACTCTCAAAATTTTCCTTTTTTGTACAAAATATATACAAGATTTATGCTTTTCCTGAAAGCCAGCAAAAATATCTTTTAATATATTCAGGGACCTTCAAACGTTCCAAAATACCTATTCCGTTTTATAAATTTTTAAGTGACCTTTTTGATGACTTACAAATATACAATGTATGGCAAATATTAAATCAAAACAGTTCAATAATAAAGTGTGTTAAGATTGCTAACCTGGAATGGGTTCTGTAGTTCCATCCTAGTCTATGATCTGCATCCCCTTTCTGTGTCCGATTTGCTTATTGATATGCCGGTCTCATATAAGAATCGCCTCCCTTAAATCACTTCCAACTAAAATCGTACCAAATCGGAATATGTCCAAATTAGAATACGTTCATTTTTAAATGATCTCCAAAATTAGAGTATGTTCAAAGTTAGAAGTCCCAAATTAAAGTCGTCTCAATTAAAGGTCCCAAATTAAAGCCATCTCAAGGTAAAACAATCTTAAATTACAGCCCAAATTAAAGTCGTCTCATTTAAATATGTCCCAAATTAAAGTCCAAATTAAAGTCTAAGTTAAAGCTCTGTTTCATAAGTATTAGAAATAAATTTAATTAAGTTGTTTAACTTACGTCTATCTACGGATCGGCTTAGTCTTCGTTGCACAAATTCTCGCACTTTTTAACTCTGATTTGTTTTAATTTATACTTCATTAGTTACGTAAGTTTTTAACACCTTTGAACATAGTCGTTGCTCAGTTTGAATATAGACTAAAATGTCGTTCCGTTACTATCGTATATATAAGCCCTTCCTCCAATTGTTTTTCATGGCTTGTTTACATTCCAGGCTGATACTTTTGCCTTATCTCACATAACTCGGAATTTTTACAAATTACTTAGTTTAAATCTTCGATGCATGCTCTGTTCATCACGTCCGCATCCAGTATATTGTAATATTATTCGAGAATTTCCAACTTTTGACTTTCATTAACTGACGTATTTGGATGTTTGTTAATTTTATCGTATAATTGAACCGCCTGGTGTTTATTTGTTTCTACAGAATATTGGTTTTCTGAACAAATGTGTTCTCTTCCAGTCACGTAACGATTTTCTAACAATGAATTATTTAGAATGCGTGTACGTTGATATTTTCGACGCAATTGTTAAATATTTGCAATGCCAATTTATCTATGCTTTCCAGTGATTTAATTTTGATGCAATTTATTGCGTTTTAAAATCTTGTCTTTACTTATAAACTACACTTAGACATATTTATGTTCTCGTGCATTTAATTCCGCATATTTTATATACAGTGTCCTCTTAATTAACATATGTAGAGTGACCGATTTACTCTTATAATTTCTGGAATTATTTGCTTTTCTTAATGTTGAAGTTGTTTATATTTATTCTACGACTCCTATGAATTAACCTACCCCAAAACTACCCTATTATCATAGCATTATTCCCCCAAATTAAAATAGAAAATTTTTGATCAATGCCATATTTGGCGCCTAAGTGAAATTAAATACCCATCGATAAAATTCTTCTATTTTTATTTTATTCGCAAAATGTAATTAATCCTATCTCTATATTGCTATCCTAAATTCTATCTACACCTATCTTAACTTATGATTATTATTTACATAAGGCTCTATACTAAACATTTTATTTCTCTAATTCCTATCTATTTATACTTTTCCCATTTTTCATAAATTTACACTACCTTTGTACTCTACTAATGTTTCACTCTCTATTTATCTATACTTTTTCCATTACCATATTCTTTTCCCATTTTTCATAAACATATCATCATCTCTTCATATATCTCCCGTTTATCTATCCCCATTTATCTATACTCTTTCCATCTACATATATTTTTCTTATTGTTTATAAATGTATCATCATCCCTTCATATTTTTAGTGAACCTGTTCGCGCCAATTGTAATTTAATTTATTATTAAATAAATGATGGTAAATCCAGTCTATATTGTACAACATAGAACTGGTTCTTATCTACAAAATTCATTCATTTTCAAAATTATAGTTAGTTGAACCTTACTAATTGTACCGACGTGTTTAAAATTTCGTATGTGTTGAGATGTGTCAATCACATGTTTAATTATATAACAAAGACTCACCAGTGGTTATAACTAGTGACCGTACGTAATAGTATAATAGTCCAATTACCAAATATCACTCATGTTTCCTTTGTTCCATATTATTGCGTGTTGAATGAAGTGATAATCTACAGCGATTTGAAGTCTCTGTTACGCATTATATCATATTAATTGTTCTTGTTACGCATATGGTCCTGCTATTGAAGGTATTTATAGTTTGAATATTGCATTCACGCATGTAATGTAGCACATTTGCTAAATACATAAACAGAACCACTCCTATTTATTTATCTATACTTTTACTTATTTACCTATACTTTTTCTTATTTATATCAACCTTTACTAAATATTGTTTTCTTCGAATGTTTCTACTAAACTAGTTTCTATTTACATGTTTCTTCCCATTTTCATCAACCTATACTACTCCTACTTTTCATAAACCTATCCTAATTTCTTATTAACCTATCCTATTTTTGATTATGTCCCTATTTAATTCTCCTATTTGTCTATACCTATCCTAATTTATAATTGTATCCCCATTTAATTCCCTTATTGGCACTAGTTTATATTACAGAAAGTACATTTTTTTTCCATTATTAAAAGTTCTTTCTCTGCAATTATTTTAACCTTCTTATTTCCCATATTCACTATCTTTTCGAAATTATTTTCAAAAATTAACTTATTTGCACTATTTTTCCCCTTAATATATTGTACTTCGTATCCCAAAAATTTTGTTTCCCCCTGAAAAAACTCACATTTCTTCTTGTTTACTTTTCTCCTTACTAAATTTAATTTCAACAAAAATCGTTCCAAGACTTTTCTAAAATTTAACATATCACTCCCAAATTCTTCATACGGTTCCCATATCACATCCCTATTTTCTAACAAACCAAAAGGAACCACTTCACACTTATAAATTTGCCCTTTCATATAGAAACCGATATATTTTCTTGATTCGCGTTCTGGTGGAATTACTTTAAACGGCTTCGTGTCTATAACTTCTGATTTATTCACATACCCCATTGCTATTCTGGATTCTGTTTTTATTAATTTTGAATTTTTCATTAATAATGCCTTCACCCTCTTTCATTTCTTCTGGACATTTTAGTTCATCATTTATATCCCCCTTTACATCAACTCCACCCTCAAATTGATTAATATTTAAACAGTCTCCTTTGACTTCAATACTTTCCTCATTATCCCATTTTATACATTCCCCTTTTACATTTATTACCTTTCCTTCGGCATTTATTTTTAATCCCAACTTATCAATTATGTCCATGCCAAATATAATATTTACTCTTAACCCTGGCACTATTATATATTCATTTTCAAACTTCATCTCACCCACTTCACATTCCAGAATTATTATCTTATTCACGCTTGCAAATCTCTTGCTATTCGGTGCTGCTAATTTAAACTTTCTAATAGGCATGATTCTCCCCATTAACTTTTCCCTTTTAACAAAATCTTCAGACACTAACGACGTTTCTGCTCCCGTACCAATGAGTGTTCCACCTCTACTATTTCCAATTTTCAATTTAATTATTGGTAATAAGCTTTTATTCAAATCCTTTTCCATTTCACATTTTATATATTCGCGCCGGTGTTCATATCCATTAATTCTTAAGGACTTACTTAGTTTGTCCTCATTCAAAAATCCTGATTCGACGTAGATGGTCTTGCCTGACTCGTAACTTCTGCATAGGTACGGTTCGTTCTTATTGGTTGTGCTGATTGTTCCCGATGTCGTACTTGTAGTATATACTGATTTATGTTCCTTTCGTGGTTCGTTTGCTCTGTTTCTCTTCTTGGCGTGTTTCTTGTGTTCCAATTCCTTCTAAAATTATTATCGTTGCAGTAATTGTAATTATTTCTATAAAAATTTCCCCTATAATTTCCCTTATTATTTGATCTATCATTTTCTGTGCTTCTTTGCATTCTAACTATATTTTCTCGTTGTCTTTGTATTCTCCTACCTTCCGTCACACGACTCTGTTACTTAGTTTAAATCTTCGATACATGCTCTGTTTGTCACGTCCGCATCCAGCATATTGTAATATTATTTGAGAATTTCCAACTTTTGACTTTCATTAACTCACGTATTTGAATGTTTGTTAAATTTTTCGTATAATTGAACCGCCTGGTGTTTATTTGTTTCTACAGAATATTGGTTTTCTGAACAAATGTGTTCTCTTCCAGTCACGTAACGATTTTCTAATAATGATTTATTTAGAATGCGTGTACGTTGATATTTTCGACGCAATTGTTAAATATTTGCAATGCCAATTTATCTATGTTTTTCGGTGATTTAATTTTGATGCAATTTATTGCGTTTTAAAATCTTATCTTTACTTGTAAACTACATTTAGACATATTTATGTTCTCATGCATTTAATTCCGCATATTTGATATACTGTGTCCTCTTAATTAACATTATGTAGAATGACCGATTTCCTCTTATAATTTTTGGAATTATTTGCGTTTCTCAAAGTTGAAGTTGTTTATATTTATTCTACGACCCCTATAAATTAACCTACCCCTACACTGTTCCATTATCATAGCATTATATAAACGTGATAAGGGGTCACGAGAGGTCACTAAAACCCAAATTCTAGAAATAAATCCCATCAAAATATAAAAGATTCCGGAAAAAACAAAAATTTTCCTAAATTCATGTTTAAACCCTATAAAATACAAGCGTACTTTTATTCATTAGAGTGCCATGCAAAACGTGTATAAATAATCACCCATATCATATAGGCGTATTATAAATGAATAGCAAATAACGTGTGTTGTATATGCAAAATAATTAATTGTAAGAGACTAAAACGCATTTAAATGCGAACGCAAATCGAGAATTTCTGAATAACCCTGTATATAACAGTGACAACGCTTGGGGTTGGTGGTTTTTCCAAATTGTACGGTGACTTAGGCACAGTAATGGAAATTTGAAATCATTATCTTACCTTCTTCTTTTTTACCTAGCCTTGTCTGGATAGCTCAACGGAAATTATACTGTATAATTCAAAAAATAAGATGAAACAAACAACCTCAAGAAACATCCATACATTTAAAAAAATTTTCTTTCATGGATTTTGCAAGTATAGTTTTTTTTAAATATTGTTTGTAACTGATAGTTGAGTATTTGTCATTTATATTTAAAGTAGAATAGGTCTTAATTATATAATTTTTTTTTTGTAAAGGTATATTTACCAGGAAGTTTGTGTTCAGAGTTCAAAATACTCTAACCTTTTTTTCTAGACTATCTGTCAAAGATTTTTTTGGCCAAAACAAACCTTACAAGCGTGGCGATAAAAAGCCAGGTAAACTATCCCTAAGCGAAGAGATCTAGTGCTGTAAATTTAAATTAAGATAAGATAAGGAACATTTTTATAATTAGGTAAATAAGTGCTTGTTAGAAATAATTTGATGTTTGAAAGAAACGATGTTGTAATTGTTGTATGTGCCTTTGTATGGGAGAAAATGTTTTATACGGTGTATAATGTTTTATGATATTGCTGTGTTTGATTTCATTGTGAAACCTCCGTCAATTCCATTGAGCTAGCCAGGAAAAGTAAAGTTAGAAAGGAAGGTAAGCCAACAATTTCAAATTTTACTTTTTGCTGTATCTGTATCACAGCACTCTTAGCGGCGCATCAAAGCGAGGCGTTGTCACAACAATATATATATATATATATATATATATATATATATATATATATATGTATATATATTGTTAAATTTAGATACTTAGTTCTCTAAAGATCACATATGCTTAGCATCCTTCATTCTTATTTTGTTAGTAAAAAGAAAATCTTCTCTCTCTATGCATGTCAAATTGACTTTTGATTGTAAAACACTTTTTTGCTTATTAAAAGGAAGTTTTTTTGCTGAATTCACTTCAATTATTTACATTTGGTCCTAATCAAGCCCGATAAAACACAACCACCTTGGAAATACAATGTTCAACTCAACAAGAAGAGCAATCGAATAATTTACAAATACTCCAAGAAGAATGCTCCACAACAGAGACCTTTATGAACACGCGGTCTAAACCTGCCAAACAAACCAAGATTACAACGCGAGAAAGTCAATAAAGGCACTACTGAAGACCACTGATCACAATCTTACTATAACATAGCAAGGAATGAAATCAAGCGGACAAGACACAGGCCAGACAGATTGAGTAATCAATACAACTAGTCTGTTGCTCAATTGAAAAACATCAAAATCAGGTTTAATAGTTTTATTTAATTCTGCTTCCAAAATTAGCTGCCAACGTTTAAAACTGCACACTTTCTTTAAAGACCTTTTGAGTATTTGACAGTACCTTTAATAATATCACTTTCAGATTAATCTTTGCAACAAACTCGTACTTAAAATGTCTCATGATATCCTTGCGAGTTTAATACGCAAACGTTCAAGTTTAAAGGATAAGTTAACCTCCTTTAAAAACTTTCTGCAACCACTAATTGCCATTGCTACCCAAAGCCCGTCTAACGTTAGTAAAATCACGCTTAATGAAACTGATATTTTGCAATTAGAAATACGTCTAGCAGTCCTTGAGGAATTGTTAACAAAGTATGACTCTATTCATTCAGAGATAATAGAGCTCGACACTGAAGTAAATCTACAAGCACATTGCGACAATTACAGCGAGTTTGAAAACAATTATTTTCAAACGTTAGCGGTAGCGAGGTCTTTACTAATAAAAGTCGGTCCCTGGTTCAAGCAACACAATCTATTTCAAACCAAACATCCATCTCTATGCCTAAATTGTCATCTCATATTGATATTGATCACACAAATACACAGCCTTTAATTGAAATTGCTCAAGGTACCTCACAAGGCGACTCTAACAGTATAACTCGCCAGCTTCAACAAGCAACACCGCTACAAACACCACAACCTAATTTTGAAGCACGATCAAGTTTAGTAAAACTACCAACCTTGCAAATGAAGATCTTTAATGGTGACCCAAAACATTTCTAAGCTTTTGAAGGTTTCAAGTCACTCGTACATAATAATGACGCATTTGACGATGTTACGCGTATCCTGTACTTAAAATCAGTTTTAGGGCCGGAACCAACCAAGGTAATAGAATCGCTGGACATAGTCCTTCGAATTATTGTGTAGCACTAGCTCTGTTAGAAAACGCTACAAAATACAAGATTTCTCATCCATTCTCATATAAAATGCATTGTAGAGTTCCCCAAAGTTACTAAAGGATCCGCCATGTCAATTAGGCAACTTACAGACTCTATACAAGGCCACTTGCGAGCCCTAGACTCCTTAGGCGAACCAATCGATTCAATTGCTAGTTTTATACAATATCTAATAACGGACAAATTAGATTACAACACAAAAAGGGAATGGGGATTGAGATTGCTAAGCTGGATATCTGCCCTCCAACTTCCACGTTAATTGACTTTCTTGAAAAAAGAGCTCGTTTACTTGAAAAAATTGATAAACCTTTGAAGGCACCTGATTACAACCAGTTTAGGCATCCGAACAGCCCTAAACAATTCAATACTCAATATAGCAAACCATCTTACGTTCACGTTTCATCCAAACCTCTTCGAGACCAACAAAACTGCCCTATTTGTAATGTAAGTCATAAATTAATGTATTGCAAGGTTTTTCTTGATATGACGCCTAACATTGATAGGTCGGAAAGCTTATATGCAGAAACGCCTCGTGTGACTAAGTCGGCAGGATTTAAATTAGTAGGAACATACCTCCATAAAGACGGATCACTCATTGCTTGAATCTGAGTAATTCGATTGGCTACAAAAATTTCTAGTAAATGAGGCTCAGAATTGATCCACGACAAGGTTATGGTCGAATCTATCCAATAGGTTATAGAGAAAATGTTGAGATCTAAAACGTCCTTTATTTTGTCTACCAACTGAGCCATCATAAGAGCACCGCACAGTTCTAGTTTCGGGATTGTCAATGTTTTTAGAGGAGCAACCCTCGTTTTGGAACACAAAAGCTGAACGTGCACTTTACTGCTTTCATCAATAGATCGTATATATATGCATGTGTCATACGCAGTTTTACTGCTGTCTGCGAAAGCATGTACTTCAACCTGTTTGTAAGACTTACAGATTGATTGTCTGGGAATGCGCAAATTACTTAACTGGGATAAGTTTTGACAAAACAATTTCCATTGGGATTGCAATTCTGAGGATAAGGGATCGTCCCAATGTGACTGGATTAACCATAACTGTTGCATGAAAATTCGGACTGTTACAGTGCAGGGGTTAAGCAACCCTAGGGGATCAAAGATCATGGAAATGTAGGACAGTACGGTTCGTTTTGTGACTAACTTGCAAGTGTTTTCAAAATTTGTTATTTCAAAAAATAGATTGTCAGAGAAGCTATTATACAACAAGCCTAAAGTTTTGGCGTTTTTGCTAGGACCAAAATCTAAAATATTGTTTGGAATGTCTGCCGAATGAATTGCTTCTAAAACTTCTGGATGATTTGAGTTCCACTTGCGGAGCGTGAAACTCCCGGAATGTAGAATTTTAGCTATATTATAGCAAATGTATTTTGCTTTGTTAAGGATCTCACAGCTAGTGAGCAGATCATCGCAATACATATCCTTTCGTATAATCTTGGATATTTCAGGATAAGAATCCTCATTTAGCCTTGCTAGTTCAAATAAACAGCGTATAGCGAGAAAACTGGAAGCCCTTTCACCATAAGTTACAGTTGCAAGCTCATAAATATCTAATGGATGTGAAGGTTCCGATCGCCAAAAGATCCTTTGAAGAGGACGTTGTTCCTTTTCAATAAAAATAGAACGGTACATTTTAGCACAGTCACTTGTGAGTATGTACTCAAAACGTCTGAATCTCAGAAGAATGGAGAAGAGATCATCTTGAAGTATGGGACCATTAAGCTGAATATCATTGAACGAAATGCCGGTAGAAGTAGGACTACTTGAGTTGAAAACAACGCGTAGCTTGGTTGTGAGACTGTGTTCCTTGTAAACAGCATGGTGTGGAATGAAATATTGATATGGAGCGTTATCTGGGTGGCATACCTTTGTCATATGACCAAGGGCTTCATACTCCTTCATAAAGTCTACATATAGAGATTTGAGCTCAGCGTTTGCTTGAAGTCTTCTTTCGAGAGACATAAATTGCCTTAAAGCGTTTTGTTTGGAACTTCCAAGAACGCTTGGACTAGTGTTTAATGGAATCGATACAATGAATTTACCTTGTTCATTGCGCTTGTGAGTTTTAACAAAGTGCGATTTGCATTGTCGTTCTTCTGAGGAAAGAGGTTTTGATGCGAGAATGTTTTCAATTTCCCAGAATTTTGATAACTGTCGTGATACGTCGAGCATGGTGAGATGACAAGAGGTAGATATAGGTTGATTGTAGAGTGGAAATTCTCCAGTGACTATATATCCTAAGCGAGTATTCCACAAATGGGGATATTGAATGGTCAAGGGCTGATCTGGTGATAATACTTGCCAGAAGATATCTACGCCCAAGAGCAGATCAATTCGGGTTTTGCAACGATAGTTCGGGTTAGCCAAATTTATATTTGTAGGTATTTGTAACCCATTTGCATTTGAGGATACGGCGGAAATTCTCCTGATATGTTTTGTAGAAGTAAAAATGACAAAGAAGTAGCAAAATCATCATGAATGGATAACAATTTTGCGTACACTATTTCATAGACCTTGGTCTGCGATTGACCTATGCCAGAAATGGAAATATTGGCTTTCGCAGTGGGCAGCTTCAGCCTTGAGCATAAGGAGATGGTCATATATGATCTCATTGAAGCGGAATCGAGAAGGGCTATGCATTGGTGTCGCTTACCAGAGTTGATAACAGGGCACGGCGCCCTGAAGGCGTATTTACAAAGGTTCGGTCTAACCAACAGCGACCGCTGCGAATGCGGTGAGGGCGCGGAAAGCGCAGAGCACGTGCTCTTCGACTGCCCGCTTGAGGCGGGAAATCGAGGGTTGGCTGATAGCAAACTAGCTATCCTAGGTCTGGCATGGCCAAAGAGCCTAGAGGAAGTCGGGGAAGTGGTTAACCAGAAGGCGTTCTGGACAGCCTTAAAAGAATTCGCGGGAAGGGTCGCGAGATTAGACAATCAATGACGACCGCGCGTCGGTGGGGTTGGTGGGAGGATTGAAAAATTTTAGATTGACTTGGCGTGAGTAAGGATACGAGCATAACCAAAACCTGATATTAAATTTAAAAAAAAAAAAAAAAAAAGATAATTATACCAAAATGTCCAATATGCACGAGAAACAATACAATCACTGCCTATCTTCATAATTATGTGCGGAAAATCGGGAATAAATAATATCAAATAAACAATAACAAATAAATCATAAACCCTCATTAAATTAAATCAATAAACAAGGATAATAAAACAGAGCGCAACCGCGCATCCCCCCAGGACTTGAAAGTGAAGTGGTAGTGATAGTGATTGTGATCCCCCCAAGAACATTTAGTGCATACCCACCAGGACTTTAGCAGTGCACCCCGTCCCACCTTTAGAAGTAAGTTACAGACGACCAGATCTTCGGATGCTGGAGAATTTTATTATCGAGGTAAGACTTAAATTGTGGCGGCTGTACTGCACAAGCATTGATTTACATTAATTAGTAGTTTTGAAATAATTTAAGAAGCACGTTTGGTGTGTAAAGGCGCTAGCCGACATAATGCTTGCGAGTGCACCTGATAAATAGGGTGATGCTTTCGCTATTTTGTGCACTGCTATATGCTTAACGCTTATTAAACATTTATTTATATATTTACATAATTATATTTATTTATATTTTATATTTACACTTTATATTTATTTATATATAGCATGTTTTATGTGGCTTATTTGTTCTGTTTGACGTTCTGTCGCCATTTTGGTTGCAGTATATATTTGGGAAGGACGAGCAGAATTGCGAAGATTGTAATCATAATGTAAATCAGTTAGGGAACGATAGGAAAGCTAGGGATGGATTTAATTTAGTTAGCTAGATTTGGATAGTTTTAAGACGACCCTTCAGGTCGCACTGGTAAGCAGAACCGGCGCCTGCTATCCGGTATTACGGATCCCTCCCCTCTCATTTTTGCTTGTTGATCGGGTACACTCGAAAGTCAGCGCTAGGGATACCATTATTTACAACCCTGTTTTTAGTTTTTGTTTTGTTTTTGTTCCAGTTTTGTCAGATTTTTAGGTTTGTTAGATTGTTAGAGTTTGTTAGGTTTGTTAGATTTTTAGGTTTGTTAGATTTTTATTTAGTTTTTATTTAGGTGAATCAACTATGAAGTAAGAATAAATTAGAGCACGAATATTTTTCGCGTTTAAACCCAATGTAGTACCTCCGGGTGGAGCATTGGGGACGTGGCCGCAAGTATAGCGGCCCTAATTCAAATTATAATGTCGCTTACCAGAGCGGTCTTCAACATATACCATAGCCGTTGGAAGCACTTGGATAAATTGATCTGGCTGAGCTAGATGGCTGGTGAGAGTTGACGTTGATGCTAGTGGATTTATGCTGTTTGTTTCTTTGTTAGAAACAGATGAGTTTGCATCAGATTTGACGAATGTCGATTCAGAACTGTGTAGAAGCGTGGAATGTTTTTTATTGCATTTTCTACAATTTCCAGATCTGCAGTCCGAGACGAGGTAACCATGGCGTAAACAATTAATGCAGAGTTTCAATTCCTTGACTTTAGAATAGCGGGTGTTAGGCGTCATATCAAGAAAACCTTGCAATACATTAATTTATGACTTACATTACAAATAGGGCAGTTTTGTTGGTCTCGAAGAGGTTTGGATGAAACGTGAACGTAAGGTGGTTTGCTATATTGAGTATTGAATTGTTTAGGGCTGTTCGGATGCCTAAACTGGTTGTAATCAGGTGCCTTCAAAGGGACCAATTGAACTAGCAAGGCTAAATGAGGATTCTTATCCTGAAATATCCAAGATTATACGAAAGGATATGTATTGCGATGATCTGCTCACTAGCTGTGAGACTCTTAACAAAGCAAAATACATTTGCTATAATATAGCTAAAATTCTACATTCCGGGGGTTTCACGCTCCGCAAGTGGAACTCAAATCATCCAGCAGTTTTAGAAGCAATTCATTCGGCAGACATTTCAAACAATATTTTAGATTTTGGTCCTAGCAAAAACGCCAAAACTTTAGGCTTGTTGTATAATAGCTTCTCTGACAATCTATTTTTTGAAATAACAAATTTTGAAAACACTTGCAAGTTAGTCACAAAACGAACCGTACTGTCCTACATTTCCATGATTTTTGATCCCCTAGGGTTGCTTAACCCCTGCACTGTAACAGCCCGAATTTTCATGCAACAGTTATGGTTAATCCAGTCACATTGGGACGATCCCTTATCCTCAGAATTGCAATCCCAATGGAAATTGTTTTGTCAAAACTTATCCCAGTTAAGTAATTTGCGCATTCCCAGACAATCAATCTGTAAGTCTTACAAACAGGTTGAAGTACATGCTTTCGCAGACAGCAGTAAAACTGCGTATGGCACATGCATATATATACGATCTATTGATGAAAGCAGTAAAGTGCACGTTCAGCTTTTGTGTTCCAAAACGAGGGTTGCTCCTCTAAAACATTGACAATCCCGAAACTAGAACTGTGCGGTGCTCTTATGATGGCTCAGTTGGTAGACAAAATAAAGGACGTTTTAGATCTCAACATTTTCTCTATAACCTATTGGATAGATTCGACCATAACCTTGTCGTGGATCAATTCTGAGCCTCATTTACTAGAAATTTTTGTAGTCAATCGAATTACTCAGATTCAAGCAATGAGTGATCCGTCTTTATGGAGGTATGTTCCTACTAATTTAAATCCTGCCGACTTAGTCACACGAGGCGTTTCTGCATATAAGCTTTCCGACCTATCAATGTGGTGGAACGGTCCTGATTTCCTTTCGAACTTATCAATTAATTGCGAATTTCAAGGCGCCACGCTTTCAGATCCCTTCTCTGAACCTATAAATGTGGAATCCCATGTATCCTTATACATGTCAAGCATTTCATTTGAATCCTTTATTCCATTCAAGGATTATTCTAACTTAAATAGACTCAATCGCATATTAGCTTATTGCTTACGATTCATAAAAAATTGTAAATCTATTGTGCAAGACAGGTTACACAATGCCTTAACCTTCAAGGAACAACGTGATTCACTCATCCAGTTAGCACGACTTTCACAAATGGAATCGTTTGCTAGTGAAATTAAAGCGCTATCAAACAAAGGACATTGACAAAAATAATGCGTTAACAAAATTAAATCCTTTTTTTGACACAAGAGACAATACTTTAAGGGTCGGGGGTAGGCTCTCCAATTCCAACTTCTCCAATGCTAAAAAACACCCAATTTTAATATCCGCTAAACATCATTTTGCCAAACTATTATTTCGTTCAGAGCATGAAAGATTATGTCATGCTGGTTCTTCACACCTTCTCGCTTCAGTAAGAGAGCAATTTTGGCCTCTAAACGGCCGTAATCTATCTAAGACGACTGTCTTCCAATGCATAAAGTGTTTTCGGTCTCATCCAAAAGACATAAACAACTATAACCTATTTGTTATTAACTTTGTCTGTCCATGCTATCATGCATATTCATCTGAAGCACAGAATTTCAAAAGGCTGCTGCCGTTTTTCTGTCTGCTTTTCGGACTGTCCGTATTTCATAGGCATACTGTGCTGTGCTCCACATGTATGCTTTCAACAATTTTCTACTTGTTCTATGTTTGTAGTTTTTCATAATAGGTGCTGTTCTTTCTTGTTAGATGCAGTTCGGTCCTTTTTTATTGTTTTACAATTATACACCCTATTTCACCGACATTCAGTGGCTGTGAAGGGGGGGTAAGCAGCCTGGGGCTACCAAGTTCCCCTAGCACTTAACCATTTACCGATTAATATTTTTTCCAATATATCTTTTCGCACAGTCAACATTAGTTGCAGATATTTCACAGCCAACACCTGCAGTTGTTTATAGTAATCATCAGATTTATGTGCGCTTATTTTTTCGTCGTTAGGTTTTCCGTCTCAAAACTGGTTGGACACGTACCTGCACTTATTTATATTCTGAGCTAGCGTACACAGTTCCTTGAAATTCTCACACAGCATGTAACAGCTCGGTTCCCTTATATTGTTTTCTAATTGTTTGCCCTATTTCACTGAGATTCAGTGAAGGGGGTTAAGCAGTATGTGGCTGTCAAGATCCCCCAACACTTAGACATTTGCCAAAATAATAGTTTTCCAGTAAATCCTTTCACACAATTAACATTATTCGAGAATTTTGCCCAACCAATACTTGTAGTTGCTTATAATAATCACCATGTTTAAGTACAGTTATTTTCTTCGTTATTAATTTATCCATCTTGGGACTGGTTGAATGCGTACCTCCCTTTTCCTAGTATTATTAAACTCTAAACGAATGTAACCGTCGCAATTTTCTTGGATTTTGTCAAGGAGTGTAGATTAAAACGTTGAACAAATAACAGAAATTCCGGGTAGTGTTGGACACCGCTGTCAATTAGGATAGATTTATAGCCTCGTTAAAACGATATGGAACTTAAGTTAGAGTGGGTATTTGGTCTATTACGAAAGAAGCTTGCCAACAGGAAAACTGGGAAGTATTAGATAGCATGGGTACAAATAGGATAGGGATAACACGTGTTATGAATACAAGGTAGTGGAGTCAGAACCAGTGGTTAGTTATACAACGGGGATGGCAGACAAAGCAAAGGATAGTTGATTTAGCGTGGATTTTAAAGCGAAATGGAGATAATACGTGTTAACATAGGCATAGTTTGAACGTTAATTGGAGTGGGTAAGCAGTGGGTCGGTTACAACGAAACTTGAAAACACGGTATAAGAGAGATAGTGGATTTAGTGTGTATGGTAATACGAGATGAGGAACATGTGTTGCATCAGAGGCGTATTTTAAAACGTTAAATATCGACAGCTGAGCTGAATATACTCAACGTGATTGGAGCGAAATATTGAAATACAAGTAAAGCGCGCGTGGTGGTTAACGTCAAGTGATTTTTAGAGAAACCAGAGAAATACGAGGAATTTCTGTGTACGTTAGTTAAGATGTTTGTGGAAATGAGTGGCCTTTGAAGTTTTCCAAAGAATTATTGTGCAGAAGTGTTTGTATGCTGGAAATTTTATGGAATTAACAGGCTTTGAGGAGATGCGAGGCATTATATAAACTGGAGAACATGGAGGGAAGGTCTTCTTAGTCTTCGAGAAGCTGAAAGCTCTTAGTCTTCAAACAGCGTAAGGCTCTCTGAGTTTGCAACCCATGTACAGCTAAGTTTTCAACTAGTATACGTTGGTATGAATGTTCAACAAGCTGACGGCTCCATACAAAAAGCTTTTACGCTTTGCATGAAAGTTTAAATTAAGTAAGTAGAAAAAGTATTGATTTTAAGTTGCAATGAGTATGCAAAGTATGCGATTGGAAAATGGAGTGGATGTCAGTGTTTAGTCGATGTGGTAATTACCAACAATTAATGGTATTAGTAGAAGAGTCTGGAGAGTTTGGATGCACTATCAATTTGGTAGACGAGGTGAATTCGTGGTAATATTGTTACAGCTTGCAGTTGCGGTTATTGCAGTCCAGATTAGGGTGTTCCTGAATGCCGCAGTCTCTGATGGTATGATAACAGATCCGTGTGCAGTTATAGAATCCATGTAACTATTCTTCCAATTGTATGTGTATAACTGATGCTTAATAACTTAGTGCATTGACGTGTATAACTTTTATGTATTAAAAGTACAAACAGGGAAAAGTTTCTAATTGAACAATTTAAGTTGAATTAGGTATTATATGGGGGAATTTATGAGTGATTTGTGGCATCTTTAATATTTAATTTATGTACAAAGTAAGAGGGTCTTTTTGATTATTCATGTGCAGAAATTAGCACGAAAGGTAAGGTTTTACTATGAGTACGTATTAAACCAGAGTTGAAGTCAGAAACGTGGTAAAGCCCTATTGCTTTTTCTTTTATTTTATTAACTGGAAATCTTTATTTGAAGTAATTATGGATATAGAAATGTACTGTTAAGGAAATAATTTGGGAGGATGAATATAGCTTTTATCAGAGATTTGAAAGAGTAAGTTAATTACGGCTTGTTTTTATTATATAAGTAATTGGATATATTATCTGGTATAAATGTCGAATTTGAAATGTGTGTATAATATGTAAATAATGTGTGAACAAGGAGTCTAATATCTATTTTGGCGTGTATCTTATGTCTGGTATGTTAATAAAGGTAAGCAAGGTACCATTGCAGCTTTCTTGTTTTTGAGTAGATAGTTTTATTTTCAGCTGAGCAGCCGTGGCAAAGTTTGGTTTAAGACTCAGAGTACGCAGCAATTAATGACGCCCAAGTCGTGGTACCTTTAAGCAGATATCTTTTGTATAATAAGGGCGGACGTCGTAGCAATATAATAGGCACCCAAATCGTAGGACTCCGTGTTCGCAGCAATATATATATATATATATATATATATATATATATATATATATATATTATAAATATGATGGACTGGTCAGTCTTACAGAATAATACGCATGAGATATATCAAAAACATTTTGAGATATAGTTTTCAATCAAAGCCTGATTTTTCGGTAAATTTTCCTTCTATTATCAAAAGCTAAAATGAAAAAACCACATGAGTAAAAATACATAATAAGACGCAAATAACTTACTCTGCTCTCTCTAAATTTGTATAAATACAAAGAAAATCTAAAACATTTACATAATAAAAGTGGTTGAATAATTACCACATTAAAAAGTGCCAGAAGGGTACGTCTTGTACTAGTTACGGTTAAAAACGGAAAGAACAAATCTAGAAAAATTGTTTGAAAGTGACAAGGAGAACGTTCCAAAAATGACAGCAGTTATACTTCAACCAGTATTCACTCCTTCAACGATGTTTGAAAAGATCATTATTGTATAAAGCAGAGTAAACGTTATGTACTTTATCGACATCCATTTTGTTGTTAATAGGATTGATTTCCTTATTGATATAAAACAATTCTATGGACAAGTTGGTCCCATAGTTGGATTCACTGTACCAATTGATAGTTTTGTAACAATTTTTTTTGACGTTTATAAAAGCTTAAATTTGAATTATAAAATACATTTCATTGCTTATTCAAATAAACAATTAATTTCACGACGTTAATAAATGTTCGGATCAGTACCGTATAGTCCAATCACGAGTCATATATTAATTAATAATAAAAATAATATAGGCTCTATTCGTAAACGTTGTCCATTTGAACTGCATTTCCAATGCTCAGACGATTTTTGTGTCTTGTGCGCATTCCGCCGACGGAAAAATCAGACTGGCTCGACCACTCGCACCATGGGTCTCCATAAGGTTTGGGCTAGCGATCTACGCGTCGCCATAGACGTGGCAGCGTAATCAAGTGCTGAATGCACTTGACCTTTGTTTGTTTCTGATAATGCACTCACCGATTAATTTTTGATCTCGATAACTCGCCGATTAATTATTGATCTCGATAACTTACAGCTTAATTTTTAATCTGACCAATTCACAGATTATAAGGTTACAAATTTACAAGTTCAAATATCACGTGCTAATTTCTCAGTTTACCGTTACATAATCTCGCTTTAAGATAAGTTAAAGAAGAGTCGAAAATGATGCACATTCAATAACTCGTTTAATAGATTGATTTTATGTTTCGATTTACTTCGATCAATTGCACAACAAGTTGATGAAGATGGTTCCCTATAATGGTCCCGTATAATACGCTGTAATGCATTTAATTTGTCATTAGTTCAAAAGAAGAAGCTCAAGCTTACGCGTTTGTAAAATGCAGGTGTGGGAAATTTGCTGACGTCGCTTGTTTGTCCAAAAATCGCAGGCTAACACATCTGGTGTCAACAAGATATTTGTTGCAAAAAGTTTCAAAGTACAACCAGTTGCTAAGGTAAGCGTTAGCCGAAGGACTTGACCTGACAACAGTTGTTTTGAATAACTTGACAACGAGTCGAATATTAGAAACTAAAATGTTAGCGTTTTTTTGGTTTGCTTTACGAGGAAGTCCAGTATAAATGATTGCTTACATTAGACATTACTGCAAATAATTAAGATTATCAATTTCCTTATTTAATCCGGAAAAGTATTTCATTCAAGTTCAGTAATACATAAAGTAATTATGAGAACTAATTTTATTTAGCATTGAATATATAACAAATATTTGTAAACCAAGGTAAACATATTTGTGCATTTTGGGTATTTAAAAACTTTACGATCATATTTAATTCATTATTGACATTTTTAATTATTTAAATATTTAAATAATTAAATATTTAAATATCTGAGTCTAAAAGATTAGAGAACGTTTTTTATTGTACATTTTTGTATATAAATTTTACAACAGAAAAAGCAAATTTAATTGAAAACCATCATTTTATTTAATTAAACAACTGTTTTATTTTGGACAAGTGCGTCCAAAGGAAGAAATAAATAAGTTAAAAGAGAATATATCCCCTTTTATAAGGAATAAGCTTGTTGGTTGTGATACAATGAAGACGTACTAAACAGTGCTTCCAAGAAGCGTGATATTTAAATTTCCCTTTGCTATTTATGTTTAAGTTATAGGTATTAATAACGACTCTTTTTCTTTATTGTTAAGTTAGCAAGAGTGTATCTCTTGCGTCCTTCGTTATTGAAATAACATTGTTTTCTTTCAGATCCTGCGTGTTTGCAGTAAAAGTAATTTTTTCCCCTGAAGATTTCTAAGTTCTCCCTTACGGTATATCGTGCTTTATTAATCCTAGGACTTGGTGGCGCCCCCTATTTTTATTGGAGAGTCAGTATACAAAACAATATTTTTGATGTGAAGCCCACGACCACTCCTTATAAGCTCTACCCAAGGAATAGACTTCTAGTTTAGTCGGAAGACTGTCGATTCCCCTTCACTATAAGGGTGAAGTCTTTTTATTGGCGCACAAGCACCTCGATTGTTTCAGTTTCATCAATACAAAGGTGTATGTTTGGTTGCATATACATGCGAAAACAAATCGCACTTGTAAAGTTCTTGCGACAATCACTTCTATGCTGTTAAGCGACTTTTTAACCATGGACTGGTCTGCTCAATATAACTGCTATTACAGCTACACTTGATCTTATAAATGATGTAACTGTTTAAATTTTTGTAGTACGATCCTTCGATTTTGTGAATAAATTCTTGATGAAATTGCTGTATTCATATAGACGAAGGCAATATTGCGTTGTTTAAGCACTATAACCACTAATTGAGTTAACGTTTTTATATATAGTAGTTTTTTTTACGTATATTAATTCTTATTATTAGTACTTGTATCAGTAAGATAATTATGGTATATTAACTTATGTAACAATCCTTCAGTATAACCATTTTAATAGTGTCCACCGGTAGTTTTTTAAAATTTTTCTTAATAAATTGACAATCAGATATCTGTTCGATTCGATAAGGTACAGCTTTTACAGTGTTCATTTTGTGCAGCATAGAGTGATTGGAATAAAACTTCAAATTCCTGCCGGAATTCGTGGCTCTAGTGTACCACTCAAAGGTTATAAGATTGTTTGGACCCCCTGATGACAAGGAAATTGGGAAAAGATAATCTACCATTTACTTCTAAATCATAGGTAAACTTGAGGTGTTTATTAAAATTATTGCACATTGTAATAGTCTGGTCAACAAATTGACGGGGCAAGGAGCAAATTATGTCATCAACAAGAAACGACATCTTATAAGACAGTTTAGGTAAAACTGTAAACAATAGCTTGTCCATAACAATTTGGGCTACGGCAGGAGACAAAGGTGATCCCATTGGAGTACCAAAAGGTTGGAGATAATATTTATCCTAAAAGATAAAATAGGTAATATTAAAACCCAAATTAACGTTAAGAAGAAACATATCTTCAGACATCTTAAAATGAGGTGTAATCCTGTTCCAGTTTTCTTTGATGATGGTGATGACCAAAGGTAAAAGAATATTCTTGAACAAGGAGGTTACATCTAACGAAATAAGAATGTGATCAATGGACAGATAGAATTCCTTAAATTTATGAACAAAATTGAAGCTGTCTTTTACATTAAACTCCTCGAGAGGGAAAGTCAGTTGAAGAATGATAGCTAGGAAAGAAGCAATATCAGAAGTGGTGCATTCACCGTAGACATGATGGGTCTCAAGGTAATGACAAGTTCATGTATTTTTGGTAGGCCATAATATTTACCAGGGGTAGATTTACAAACACTTTTTATGAAGTACCTTTATATGGTCATTATCCTTTTTTTTGGGTGGTAAGCGTAGGATCCCTTTGTAAGGGTTTATATACATACCTGTCAGATAACAGAACGAGAAATTTATCAACATATTGCTAGTTGTCCATAGTAACGGTGACAGCGCCTTTATCTGCCTTGGTGACAGTTATCTTTGGATGGTTGGATAAGTATTTTAAAAATTTTTTTTATTATTTTATTTATAAATTAAAAAAACAACTTCCTTATTTCCACTACTCAACCACCATAGAGTTCCCATTAATACAAAGAAAAATCAAACACAAATATCACATGGCAACACCTTTTTAAACAGATCATTGATCAATTTTCAAAAAGGTATATAACATATACAGAAATTATAAATATGTTTTATAAATTTAGATAACAATTAATTATCCCTGTGGATCTAAACTGTGTTACCAGTAAAAATTGTGGAAGCTTAAAAGCGCTATCTTGAGATAATATATCGACTCACCTTGTGTATTTTTATTAACGAACACTCATTTTGCGTACGACCGATCGAGTGGGGGAAAAACCAAAAATGTAAACACATTTTGCATGTAAACATGCTAGTGCAATAAAATATCGTATTTAATACATTTTATAAGAGTCTTATGTATTCGAGCAGACACATTTTCGATGGTTTGTCTAACAAATTCTTTAATTAACGCCTGTTAGTTGTACCCTACACGAAACATATGGAGTGTGTATACTTTTGGTAGTATTTTGCAACCCTTCTGTTCAATAACCTGTTTACAACCACGTGTTTTAGATTTACTCCGTGTCTAACAGTTACAAATTTTCGAGAACTTTCCGGGCAGATTACTATTATAAATCTTACACATTTACCTATCTTAACAAGAAATTTACCCTAATTCCTATTTTACAATTTAGATCAATAATATTAATCTTGTAGTTCCGTTTGTAACCAATAATTGGATATGTACAGTGTGTTTTGGTTTTCGACTTGGAGAATACAACCCTCATTGCTTCCATGCTCTATTTTTAATTCCAACAGTAACACGTTCTGTTGCACAACCTAAATGCTTGAACCCACAATATCTATAAATGTTTATTCTATCCTTTATTTTTCGCATAAGAATTTTGTCAATTTGTTCTACCTTTTTTTGTGTATAGGATGGATTTTCCATATTGCAGATATCCGAAAAAAATATTAAATACTCTACTTTTGAAAGTGAGTCACGATTGTATGTTGTAACACCATTAGTTAGTTTATTTTACATATTTACAATCAATACATCAGTGCATTTTGCAAGTATAATTTGCTGTCTTCCAACAAAGTTACATAATCATTTAATGGATTATATACATTATTCGCCATATAACTATTTCCAACCGTGTATTGTTGCTTCTGGTCTTGTAATACCGTGTTCTTTAGCCTTGATCGAGCATCCAAATAGTTGATAAAATCCACTAAATAATTGTCTCTGTTTTCTAATGCCTGAACTGGTTACCTGACATAAACCTGTCATATATCTTAACGCGACTATTGGAAATAGCATTATCCAAAATTACATTATGTCTTCTGTATGTTCTCCATGGCAGGTAAAATTAAAATTATGGGCTAAGTATTCCATCATTTCCGCCTTGTTAAATATTTCGCTAAAATCTTGGGTTATATCCAGATATGGTAGATAGTTCATCTCTTTTGAGCATGTTCAACATATCTGGCTGTTCCTCCAATAAGATCTCTAACGTATATTTCTACTAGTTCCAGTTTGTACGGAATAAATATTGGATTTGTATACCTCTTGTTTGTAATTTCCAGTCCTTTCCCAATAATACATTTTACTCCTCGCGCCTTTTGTTTTTGATTTGCAGTAGGAATGGAAGATTAGCTTTTACTCCTTGCCTAGCAGATACAAATTTCAAGAACTTCCCACATAGAAGCTATGAAAAAAGCCGCACGTCTCTTTCTTAACAAAAAAAATTTACCATAATTTTTTAGTTCGTCTATGCAATCCACCATTCCGTTCATTTTCACTTGAATTACACTATTATAGAAAGATTCTGTAATTGGATTGAATAAAGCTTTATCCTTTAAGAGTTTTTCTTCTTTAGTATAGTTAATATTTCCAATATCGATGAAAGATACCGATCATACCTGAACCAAACTTTAAACTAGATGAAGGCTTTAAAGTGAGGTGTGAATCCGAAATAGCTCTAGCGCATATGGAAAAGCTACGGCAGGTGTACATTTTAGAATCAACCTAAAGTTGTCGAAATCCCCGCAACATTGTAAATATATATTGATACCTGTAGTCTTGCAGTACAATACCCTTTAGTCAAACTAGATTTAAAAAAATCGAGTATCCGAGCAGCTGATTAAATCCGTTATAGGATTCTCTTTTTCTTTACTGGTTATATGTTACACATTGAGTCATTTTCGTCTAGCTTAATGTTCCGACAGAAATTCAAAACACTTACTTCCATATTGTAGTCTTCGTTTTTTTCGAGTTAGACGTTTGTCTTTAATACGTTAAAAGATTTATAGTTCTCCAATACTAAACGTTTATAGTCTGTTTCGACCACCATCGCATACTAATTTATATAAGAAGAGATGCTAGATATATATATAAATATATATATATATATATATATATATATATATATATATATGTTGTGATATCCTCCTGTGAATGCGGGAACTGGGTCCTTTCAACAAAAAAATTCTAGTCCCACCAATTGGGCGTCAAGAACTGCTGTGATCCTGTTTTCGCCTCGGCTGCTCACCTAATTTTATAAACCTCCTCATTCATAAAATTAAACAACACATTCCTACCACAAACATCAACGTTAACTCTATTTACATCAATATTCAGAATACATTAAATTTTCAAATTAAATTTCAGCATAAAATTCAGTTTTAAAAAGAATTTCAAGATTAATTTTATTATCACTTTAACGTGCATCCAGAATTAAAGTCCTTGTTGGATACCTACTAATTAATATAACAATATAAGCAGACCGGAGTCTGAGTATAAAGGGAGCATCTACCACCCCTTTACGTTAATTAACCAGGTTCGTCTAATTGAGCTCAAAGACATACCCATAATTTCATCATAATTCAGAACATCAATACTAAATACCACTTTCTACTTAAACAAGCAAATTTCATCTTAAAATTAAAATTTTATGGTTAGTACAATTTCACTAATGTCCATTTAAAGTAAATCAATTATAAAGTTATTCAACACACACAAAAATGTCAAACAAAATAGTATAATTTACCTGAAGGTTACTGTCCTCGTAGCTTCAAAGTACATCGTCCCTTTAGTTAATCACACCATTCCAACTGGATTATATTTACAGCTTCTGATTCTCAACGCTTTTCAAATTTTCTCCATCACCATTTATTTAAAGTTGTTTCTGGGCTTGTCCGGAACTCATCTGTGTATATCTGACCCTTGTTTCGTGGATCCAGACACGTATTTGAACCATTTAATTATTAACACCCCCGAAAAATAGCAAAGAAATTCATGCGTCTTTCACCAATATACGCCAAAACTGCCTACTTTTGTGTATACATTTGTCGTTGTAAATTTTGCTAATTGGTACAGTGATACTAAATTTTATTACCTTGTATCTAAGTGCACTGAAGTACATTCATGTTAGCACGTAAATAACAAACTATTTTGAATCACTAAAATATACGAGCAAACTTTAAATTATTTTATCAAACTAAAATGCACTGTTTAACATCTTCAATCAAGTCGCGGATGTAAGAGCTTTTAACGCATCGAATAGTCAAAAGTCTAAGAGAGCTTGTTTATATTCACCTCGGTATATATAGCAAAAAGCCTGTCTGTCGGTCTGTTCCCCAAAACGGGTAATTCTGAAGAATTTCTCATGCCATGTTCCCAGTCCGTCGCTCGCGCGTCGGTTTTACAATTTTTCACTCGCCCCATTTAAAACTCAGAAATTCACACGGCACGCAAACATGTCCGAGAAAAACTAATTAATTTTGTACAGAAATTGTTGTTTCTACCTCTGATATTTGCATCCTATTTTCAACCAATTGTGACCCTCGTGACGTTGCTTAAATCACGCCTTTTACTATATGTGTCTTTGCTTGACGCATTTTCTCTTTCCTTTTCTAACCTGTTCGTATTGGTGCAAATTGATATTCTTTATTATCGATTATATTTTAGTCCATGTGGACTATCTGGGTTAAATAACCCCGTATCGCACATTCTCGTGAATATTAAGCCCCGGTTTCTCCAAGATTCTTTGAAATCATTTGTTATCTACACAATTTTCGCCGTACGTGATATTTAAACTACGCAGGTGTTCAAAATAATATTAATTCTCAGAGCTTTTTAAATAAACCCTGTTCTGTATTTCGTGCTAAAGCATCTAACCGTTTCCAATATCCTTAGAACCGACATGTTTATCTAAACAAATTAAACTGAAATTGCCTTTTAAAATACGCAGGTGTGTTCAAACATCCTACTTCTAACTAACACTTCTAGGATTTGCATTTTATTGGGTTTTTACAAGTTTCTATAGATATTATCTGTTACTAACGATTCAATTAACTTCAATTAAAAATAATAGCCTTTAATTTTTAGTGAATCCTAACTAAATATTAATTATTATCTGTACGCTTTGTCTACTACTTGTTACTTAAAATAGGGTTAATTAATATAAATTTTGCACGTAATTTCCATTTGTTTAGGAATAATTACATTACACGCAGAGCTTTTTAATACTGTTTCTTTTGATATAAAGCGTCTTGTACATGATTTTAAATCTCTTATTTTTACTGAAACGACCGAATTTATTTATGCTTCATGGTTTTAATAAAGCGTATTATTTAATAAAATTCCTTATACACGATGATTAAAATTATTTGATGTGATTATTTAATTTTCTACCCTGGCCTAAATATGAGTATTTTCCCCCTATTTGAATACAAATAATTCCACTTATTTGAATGCAAATATAAAGCATTTAGACAAAAAAAATTACAAAAAAATTGCCTAGCTCTCTCTACCCTTATCTATCTAACTTACCTACTTTGTCTCCAATCCAAAAAAATATTTACACCTATCCTATATCCCTATCCTATTCCTAACTCTCACCTAATTTTATAAACTGAAATTATCCCTAACTTCCTCCTACTTATCCATCTAATCCTATATACATCCTATATACCTATCCTATTTCTAACTTTTAACTAATCTTCACTATACTTTACTTCCCCCTACCTAATCCTATATGCCTATCCTACTCTTACTCTATTCCTAACTCTCCACTAATCTTCTATGAAATATCTACACTTAAACTATCTTATTTTCTTCCTACATTTACTCTTTATTCTCATCCTAAACCTATTTCTAATTATCTCCCATATTTATCCTTTACCTAGCTTTATTTTCTATACACACCTACTTTACTCTTCTATATACACCTATTCTATCCCTATCCTATTTAAATCTAACTCTCTTCTTGACCCTCCAAGTCTTTCTTCTCACCATCCTAATACTCTTCATCCCTATCCCTCCCCCTTCTATATCTATACTTATCATCCCTATTATCTCACATAAAATAAACTTATCATCCTATTATCCTGACTCTTAAATACTGCTCCTTCTTCATGCCCTACACTCTGTTTCTTATTTATTATTATTTTCTTTCTGTCGACAAACCAAACGATACTACTTTACAATTATCGATTTTTCCTCTATGGAAAATCCTATGTACCTTCTAGAATTCTTATGTAATGGAATCCGCCAGAATGAATTCCTTAAATCTACTTTATTAAAACAAACTTGCCACTTAACCTCATCAAAAATAATTCTGCCTTCACCTGCTCCCGATATGCTGCTGTTGCTTCTACCCCACTAATTCTGTATGTTTTTGTACTAAAGCTTGAACCTCTACTATCCTATCCTCTGGACATCTTATTGTGTTGATCTGTTTACCTTCATCATCCTCTACCTCTACTACATTAATACTAAACCCTGTGTCATCCTCTGTGACTTCATAACTGCCCTTCCATGGCACTACCCTATCCTTAATCCTTATTACCTTCCGTTCCATATCTATCAACACCCCTAACTTCATCATACAGTCAACACCTAAAATGCTCTGAAACTTCAGTCCAGGTACAATTACAAACTCCTGTTCACAGCTTAAACCTCCTATATCTATCCTAAGCACCACAACACTATTTACTACAGCAAACTTCTTTTTATTTGGAGCTACTAAATGGCTACGCTTTATAGGCATAATTCTATCACAAACCTTATCCCTAATTTTGCTGACGAATTACTCCGATATTAAACTCGCCTCTGCCCCTGTATCAAGTAATACTTCTACATTATTCTCAAAATTTCTAAATTAATAATTGGCAAACATAATTTTCCTTAGTTTCTGGCTCTACTTCCTCCTCAATTTTGAAAAATTCACGTGGATGTTCATATACATTTACACTGAAATCTAGTGGTCTGTCGCGTTCTAAAAATCCTGTCCAGGTCTGTTTTCCCTACTCGGTCCTGGTCTAGCCGTCACCTCAGCGTATGTCCTAGGCGTTTCCACTCGTTCCGTGTCTGTATTAGCAGTCCCGCTCATGTCTGGTGAACTATTCATTCTGGTAGGTCCCGGTCTCGGTGCAGGTCCCTTCCTAAACTATTACTCTAACGTATGGTCGTCTCTGTTCCCAATTCTGTCGCTGGTATCCATAATTATTCCCCTTCTAGCATAGTTGTCCCGTCTATTGTCAAACCTAACTGAGTTGATATGTCTTTCCCTGTTATCCCGAGGTCGTCCACTACTTACGTCGTCGTACCTCTGCAGGTATTCCAAAACATTTCTCTGTCCACTATGTTCTGTAGTGCTACGTGTTGTCTTATGTCTACCTCGAAGTGTCGTGATAAATACTTAATAATTTGTCGGTCCGTCAGTGGTGGGTTCAGTTGCTTTGCTATGCTATACTTGCGTATAGCATATTGCTCCCTACTTCCTGAAAATTCTCCCTTAAATTTCCTGTGATTAAGTCGTCTCGTACCTGATCTTGTCTGTGGTCACTCCAGTAGTGCTTTAAAATTTGTTTTCAAAGTCCTGATACGTGTCTATGTCCTGTCCTACTAAATTGTACCATGCTTCCGCGTTGTCTTTAATAAAGCCTTTATCGTATTCAGTTTAGTCTGTTCGTCAAATAAATTTCCCACTAGATTTCTTACACTATTAATAAAAATTTGTGGATTTACCCTGTTATCGCCATAAAACTTCATGTGTTGGTCCAATGATACTCCACCTGTAGAAAATCTGGGACCATCCCCCGTTAAATTTGACATGTTGTATTTGATACTACTAACTTCGCGTTCTACCCTGCCTAACTGATCCCTACATGAGTCCGTCACTTCAGTCATTTTACATTAATCTCTTCTTCACAAAAATGCGTACTTCGGACCTTAAATGTCCCATTTCCTGTCGAAGACCTGTAATATCACGCTCATTTTATCAACCCTATTTTCAACTTCCCCATCTTTACGGTAAGACTGTTTTAAATTCTGTAAATTCTTTAGTCGATTGCTCAATTTTCCCGCTTATCTGCTCTAATTTTCGGTTGGACTCTTCCCTTGCTCTATTCGATTCTTCATTCATTCTCTCTAGCATTCTCATTATCATCTCGTTTCCTTGATCCCTGATTCCGTCCTCGACTGATCTCTACTGCCTCCAGCTTCTTCCATTTTCGAATTTTCTCACACAATGCACTATCGTCACTTCCAATTTCCACTCCTTGACTCCTTAACCACTCTTTTCTCTGCATACGTTCAAATCACTCACACACACTCTAACTACTCTTAAATTTATACACACACAGAAACTCTCTCTCTCAGATCGCCAGTTTCCTGGAATAAAATCACAAAAATTTTATTTGGAACTCGAGCCTCACTTTTGGGTCGCCAAAGAATGTTGTGATATCCTCCTGTGAATGCGGGAACTGGGTCCTTTCAACAAAAAAATTCTAGTCCCACCAATTGGGCGTCATGAACTGCTGTGATCCTGTTTTCGCCTCGGCTGCTCACCTAATTTTATAAACCTCCTCATTCATAAAATTAAACAACACATTCCTACCACAAACATCAACGTTAACTCTATTTACATCAATATTCAGAATACATTAAATTTTCAAATTAAATTTCAGCATAAAATTCAGTTTTAAAAGAATTTCAAGATTAATTTTATTATCACTTTAACGTGCATCCAGAATTAAAGTCCTTGTTGGATGCCTACTAATTAATATAACAATATAAGCAGACCGGAGTCTGAGTATAAAGGAGCATCTACCACCCTTTACGTTAATTAACCAGGTTCGTCTAATTGAGCTCAAAGACATACCCATAATTTCATCATAATTCAGAACATCAATACTAAATACCACTTTCTACTTAAACAAGCAAATTTCATCTTAAAATTAAAATTTTATGGTTAGTACAATTTCACTAATGTCCATTTAAAGTAAATCAATTATAAAGTTATTCAACACACACAAAATGTCAAACAAAATAGTATAATTTACCTGAAGGTTACTGTCCTCGTAGCTTCAAAGTACATCGTCCCTTTAGTTAATCACACCATTCCAACTGGATTATATTTACAGCTTCTGATTCTCAACGCTTTTCAAATTTTCTCCATCACCATTTATTTAAAGTTGTTTCTGGGCTTGTCCGGAACTCATCTGTGTATATCTGACCCTTGTTTCGTGGATCCAGACACGTATTTGAACCATTTAATTATTAACACCCCGAAAAATAGCAAAGAAATTCATGCGTCTTTCACCAATATACGCCAAAACTGCCTACTTTTGTGTATACATTTGTCGTTGTAAATTTTGCTAATTGGTACAGTGATACTAAATTTTATTACCTTGTATCTAAGTGCACTGAAGTACATTCATGTTAGCACGTAAATAACAAACTATTTTGAATCACTAAAATATACGAGCAAACTTTAAATTATTTTATCAAACTAAAATGCACTGTTTAACATCTTCAATCAAGTCGCGGATGTAAGAGCTTTTAACGCATCGAATAGTCAAAAGTCTAAGAGAGCTTGTTTATATTCACCTCGGTATATATAGCAAAAAGCCTGTCTGTCGGTCTGTTCCCCAAAACGGGTAATTCTAAAGAATTTCTCATGCCATGTTCCCAGTCCGTCGCTCGCGCGTCGGTTTTACGAATTTTCACTCGCCCCATTTAAAACACAGAAATTCACACACGGCACGCAAACATGTCCGAGAAAAACTAATTAATTTTGTACAGAAATTGTTGTTTCTACCTCTGATATTTGCATCCTATTTTCAACCAATTGTGACCCTCGTGACGTTGCTTAAATCACGCCTTTTACTATATGTGTCTTTGCTTGACGCATTTTCTCTTTCCTTTTCTAACCTGTTCGTATTGGTGCAAATTGATATTCTTTATTATCGATTATATTTTAGTCCATGTGGACTATCTGGGTTAAATAACCCCGTATCGCACATTCTCGTGAATATTAAGCCCCGGTTTCTCCAAGATTCTTTGAAATCATTTGTTATCTACACAATTTTCGCCGTACGTGATATTTAAACTACGCAGGTGTTCAAAATAATATTAATTCTCAGAGCTTTTAAATAAACCCTGTTCTGTATTTCGTGCTAAAGCATCTAACCGTTTCCAATATCCTTAGAACCGACATGTTTATCTAAACAAATTAAACTGAAATTGCCTTTTAAAATACGCAGGTGTGTTCAAACATCCTACTTCTAACTAACACTTCTAGGATTTGCATTTTATTGGGTTTTACAAGTTTCTATAGATATTATCTGTTACTAACGATTCAATTAACTTCAATTAAAATAATAGCCTTTAATTTTAGTGAATCCTAACTAAATATTAATTATTATCTGTACGCTTTGTCTACTACTTGTTACTTAAAATAGGGTTAATTAATATAAATTTTGCACGTAATTTCCATTTGTTTAGGAATAATTACATTACACGCAGAGCTTTTAATACTGTTTCTTTTGATATAAAGCGTCTTGTACATGATTTTAAATCTCTTATTTTTACTGAAACGACCGAATTTATTTATGCTTCATGGTTTTAATAAAGCGTATTATTTAATAAAATTCCTTATACACGGTGATTAAAATTATTTGATGTGATTATTTAATTTTCTACCCTGGTCTAAATATGAGTAATATATATATATATATATATATATATATATATATATACACACTCTATAGAGCAATAGCCGAAAGATGTCAAAAGCAGGCAAGCGAACGAAGTCGAAGTTTATGTTAGAACTGAAAGTGTGCGGTGAATTCACCAAGCGTAAGCAAAGCAATAAATACCGCCTTATTCATTTTGGTAGAAGCCGAAGGATGTAGAAGACGATTGTAATAGACTAATTTTACGTGTAAACAAGCAAGCGCTACAAAAATATTGTGTTGTGTACAGTAGAATCTAGCGGCAGCTGTCGAAAGCACTCTGATTGCATCCGGAGATTAAGTTGGGAAAATAAAAATAATAAATAAATTTTGCATATAAACAAGCACGCACAACAAAATGTCGTGTTTAACATAATCTATACAAGTCGCTTTATTTGAGCTGATACATTTTCGGTAGTTCCTCTAACAAATTTTGTAATTAACGTCTGTTAGTTGCCCCTATACGAAGCACGTGGAATGTGTATACTTTGGTAATTATTTTTCAACTCTTCTATCCAATAACCTATTTACACTCACACGTTTTGGCTTTATACCATGTCTAGCAGATACGAATTTTCGAGAACTTCCCGCTCAGATTTCTATTAAAGATCATACACATCTCCCTTTCTTAATAAGAAATTTGCCAATCTTTGTATTAATCCCCCACCCACTATTTCGATCATTTCTAGTATCTTTTTTTTTCTAGGTGTGTACCATATTTTGATCGTAATTATATTTAACGTACTTATATTTATTTTTAAAACGGTATCTATTTTCTGCAAGGCTATCATATCATTACAGAGAAATTCGAATTAAATAATAAAATCAATCGGGTCATAATACTTTAATGGTTAAACTCGTATTGCTACTAAAACTAACTTTAAAAAAATCCATAATCATTAGGTCTTTAGTCCTAGAACTGGTTAGACGCATACGCTCATTGTTTCCTATACTGAACTAACCTACACATTTTTCTGAAATTTGCACAGTCTGCATCTATCACTATCTACGTGCAAAAGTCTGATCTCGGTCTACCCTTACTTCTTTTTTCCTATTTCTGCTTGTAGTATATCCAGCACTATTCTCCAAAAATGCCTTAGAACGTATCCTGCCTTTCTATTTCTCCCATTTTTTTTTTTGTTTTTCCAGATATCTTTATTCCTCTACTACTTCTATAACCTATTTGTTATTAACCTTGTTTGTCCATGCTATCATCCTTATACACTGAAACACAACATTCCAGAAAAATTTGCTACGTACCTAGATGTAGCCGGAAGAAAAGTAAATACCAGGCTAACTACCCACCGCGCAGAGTGGGGGTTTCGCCTACATACCACAAAAACAAAAAGCACATCGCCCACGATTATCTATTAACAATAAAAATAAATTAAAATGTCTTGGCTCACATGGACAAAGCAAAGTATTAAATTTAAGGTATATTGTAAAGGACAAATTTTATAATGGATTCACGAAGTGCGCATTTCGTAGCTAACATGTAATAAAACTCATTGGAAAAAAGTAATGCTTAGATTTTCTCAATAGCAAGTGTGTTAAATTAAAGTATTCGATGTCGATTTTCTCAACAGCACATGTGTTAAATTAAAGTATTAAATGTAGACCAAGTTGTAGTAAAAATTAAAGAAATATAACCAGAAGCACAAAAGATAGCTTTTAAACTTGTATGGTGAACGGGTTTCACAACATCAACCGCTGATAAATAATAATCCTCAATGTGCATAAAAGAAAACGAGTCACATACCTCTATGCGTCGGAATGCTAATCTTGCATTCCGTCGAGGGTGAGCCAACATAGCAATGGCACGGTAGTCAGGATCCATTCACCCTGCCATCGTAACTGCAGTAGCGGTCTACAGACCAAAGAAATTGATCTACGTCAACGAATAGTTGGGCCTACATAAAGAAAGAACCCATTTGGCCTCCAGCTAAGAGCTATTATTTCGACAAGCCTTTAAATGGGAAACACAAGAGAAAGCAATTATACGTTTTCAGAATGTTTAACAAATTAACGAATACCTAAAACAAAGTAATGACTATTTAATTTATCGAATAAATTTTCGTTTTAGAATGAATAGATTTGAAACAAATGTTATGATTGCACGTATTATTGCAAAGAGGTAAAAATTCAGATTAAAGTTTTGAATAGAAACAGAAGCTAGGTGAATGAAAAACGAATTACCACAAAAAAAACGTATTTGAATCTATTGTCGAAAATAAACGTAACAGCTTCTACCTCTTTTTGTGTGCTTTTCGTACTGCCCCTATTTCATAGACGTACTGTGCTGTGCTCCACACATATGCTCTGAACAGTTTTCTTCTTGTTTCTGTTTGTTGTCTTTGAACATAGCTGCTGTTTTTTCTTGTTAGATGCACTTCGGTCACCTTCTATTGTTTTAAAGTTATATACCCTATTTACCCGACATAAAATTCATATTGAGTACAATAAAAATTGTGTAAAAACTGCACTTGCTTACTTACTAAGTCCATCACCTCGATTTACTGGCGCTGGTGTTAGAATAGCTGAAATCTGCTAAGTGTTCTCGGCTTCTCCGAATATATAGACGCATTTAGGAAGCATAATTTTCCATCTTTCAACAAAAGTAACAGTTTTCGAACCGTATAAGTTATATATTACTGCTTCTCGCATCCTAATACTATGTTTTTTAAACAAACTAGAGCTAAAAATAGTGCATAAGCGAGCACCCAGATAATCGATAAAATCCACTGTGTTTCCGTATATGTTTGCTATTGGTTGGACCGCGTGGTTAGTATGCAATTGATCAAAGCTTTAACAAATTACATTTTAAAATATCTATTTAATTAAGATGGTTTAGCGGCTTAAACTCGTAGCGTTACTAAAGCCGACTTAACATATTTTTAAAAAATCCATTTTTAGTACAATAAAAAGTATACAAAAACTGCACAGGAAGTCGATCATCTCGATTTACTGGAATATGACCTAATATAGCAGGGACCGCTATGTTCTCGCGGCGTACCCGAAAACATAGCAACACACGTCCTAAAATTTTCTATTTTTATAGCTTGTTGTTGTAACTTACGCACCCAAGCCATGGTAACTTTGTTTGAGGCGTTCTCGGCTTGATTATAAAAAGCATGTATGCCATAGCTCTTCTATATGCGCTTGCGCTCTTTCAGATTTACCTCTCGCTTGAAATCTCCCACGTAATCCATAACTTTGTTCGGGCGTGCTTGATATTAATTCTTGATATTGCAAACATTAACTATACCGAAGAGGAGAAACTTATAGGGCAACGACTTACCCATACAATTACAGAATCCTTCCTAGTCAAAATTGGCGACATTGTGGATTGCATCGCCAAATTAAAAACTATGGTAAATTTGTTTTTGTTAAAAAAAGATATGTATCTCTTTTAATAGTTTCCAATGTGGGAATTTCTCAAAATTTGCATCTGCTGGGCAAGCAGTAAGAGCTAAATATCCATTTTTACTACAAAACGAAGTTAAATGCATTATTGGGAAAGAGGCCTACAAACTAAAAACGAGAAGTATGCAAATTCAACATACATTCCGTACAAACTGGAATGAGCACGTATTGAGTTAGAGATTTGGAGGAGGAACTGCCAGATTTATTGGACAGGCTTGAAAGAGATGTACTATATACTAGTTCTGGATACAAACCAAGATTTTTAGGGGAATATTTAACAAGGCGAAAATGGTTGATTAAATAACGAATAATGTCAATGTTGCCTGTCATGGAAAACATACAAACACGATAATGTAATTTTGGATAATGATAAAATAGCTAGCAAAGACTACTTAAGGTGGCTAAATTCCAATAGTCGCATTAAGATATATAATAAGTTTATGTGCCATATAACAGTTTAGGCATTAGTAGGCAGATAGGGAATCATATAGTGGATTTTATAAACTGTTGTGATGCTCGATCAAAGCAGACATTTAGATCTTCCATGCCTAAAAAACATGCTATTGCGAGACTAACAATTTATAACTACAAAGTTAGAAATAGTTATATGGTACGTAATGTACAAAATCCATTAAAGGATTGTCTAACTTTTTTAGAAGATAGCAAATTATACTTGCAAAATACACCAGAGTATCGATTGCAAATATGTTTGAAAGAAACTATCCGAAAGTCTGCAAAGCTAATGCTGTCTTGTAGTTAATAACATCTTCCATAATGTTTATTGGGAAAACATTCATATAAAGAAACTGACTAGATTACAGTTTAAATTAGTAGTCAATACTAAGAATAGATAATAAATTACGCAATATCCGCATGCAGTCTTAACTGTTGGTTTACTAATTAAACAGAAATGTTGTATTAAAGCAGGGAACTTTCTCATTGGCAGTTGAATCGAGCGGACGTGCTTGCGAAGCTCCTAGATTAACAGCTACAAGTAAGTTTTGTATACAAGTTTTCAGATTTTTTACTTTGGAGTTTTGATTTTTATTGTGTGTTATGATAATACTGTGTGGCATTAATTTTTTGAATCCGTGACAGTGAAATAAACTTAAAAAACAAAAATTTTATGTATTAAATAATTAAGTAGATTTCGTTTTGCTTTGATTTTAACTAAAATCCGCGTATAAAATTAAATTTCGACTTAATAAATCAAAAACTTCATGAAATAGGATGCAATAAATAATTGCAAAAACAAATTTTATGACACTAGTATAAATTTCAAGTTTTTAATAGCAAAATACAATGTAAATCGAGTCTAAATCGCGTAAAAGAACCAAATATATTGTAAATTTTTTTGTAATTTACGTATAATAGACTATCAACCTTAAAGGCTACGCCTTTTTTGAATTAAACTAATAGCGCAGAAATATCAGTTTTTGCTAAAGATTTAAATAAAATATAAAATTCAAGCACGCGGGCACTGAAAAGAATTTTGGTATAATTAGTGATGTAACAGTACAACATTGTACCAGTAACCGAGTAAACAAGCAATTAGTGGGTTTCCATTGCATTCCATCATCAAAACCTATTCATTTATTTGAATAGTTAAATTTGAATGGACCACCCAAAGTCTGGGATTTGATAAATTCGATTTCTTGAAGTGGATTCGCTTGCTTAAATTTGAAAATTCTTTTTGGAGATTTGAAGTTAAAATAAATTAACAAATATAGGGCTGTTTGCGATTTATTTTATAAGTAATCGAAGTATTTTTATTGGGCTAGCGATTTTATTTTTTGATGTCGCTGTAACGTTGTGTAGTGGTTTATTTTATCTTTGCGTCGTTTGAACGTAGTGACGGTCACGTCGTTTGTTTGAACATATTCATTTATAATAATATCATGCATTATCCTTGATTCAAAATGTGTTAAATTCTAAACAGCAAAAGTTTTTCATAATTACAGAGCAGAACAAGAATCGTAGGTTGTTAAAATGTTGTTTACGATGTTCTGCCTCGTTGTCAAGATAGGCGAACAGCTGTCGTGATGTCAAAGTAATAAAAAAGGCTTACCTTGCAAAGCATTGTTCTAAGCTACGTTATGATAGTTACATTGTCAAAACCAGATGTGCTGGCATACGATCCTTTGACAAACAAATGACGTTACGTACTGTTCACATTTTATTGTGTAGTAAACTGGAATTTTACTGGAACCAATTATACGAACGTGAAATGCATCTCATCTTTGTAAATCGAAACAAAAGCAACCATAAAACAGGCTATCTAAAATACATCATTTTCCACGTTTTTCCACTTGTTTTAAAAACAGCTAATTTAACGGCAATTTGGCGAATTAAATATCGTATTTGAACATATACACTTGCAGTCTCATTTTTTGCTGAATGTCGAGAATAAACATTATTACAATTACGTTACTCATAATAAACTTGATAATTACAAAGACCAAAACTTTGTTAATCTTTTAGATTAATTTTTAATGGATAAATTGAATTTAATGCTAGAAAATCGTCAAAGCACGTTTTATAGATTTTGTGAAATCAAAATTAACGAATTTAGTCAATTCATTATGAAAAGTCCATAGATCTTTTAAATGCCATCTTACTAAAAAATATCATTAAACGTTTGAGAGCATTCTTACTAAAAATTTAACATTGAGCGTATGAGTTAATTCTTACAAAAACTATCGTTGAGCGTGTGAGTGCTATAACAAAACTATTTAGTTTTATTTAACAGTAAATTAATCTGCTTACCATTATTAAAACACACCTCAATTTAAGTGCATCTCGCACTTGGCCAAGTGGCAACGCCTATGGCTAGACGCAGGTTGCAGGCGAGGATCCAGTTCCACTGCATGGTGTTTTCTTATCAAGCGGTCGTGCCAGATTTACCAATCTGTTCAATGCGCACAAGCAATTTCAAAGTCGCCTGACATTGAAGACTATTCAAACTACCAACGTTTGCTGGTATTAACTAAACCAGTATTATTGAATAATTTTGTCTTGTAATTGGGCTACACGGTCCCAATCTAAATATTTATTTATATAGCAAGATTTAACTGTTTATTTATATAAGCATATTTAGTGAATAATTTTAAAAGATTTGCAGTCGTCAAAAAAAAAGTTACAATACTATAAAAATCGCAATCATATAGTCGCTGGGCGCGTTTTTCGAAGGTTGTTTGCTCTTCAACACCCCACTCATTACACTGCTTGCACTCGACTGACTGCCGCGGTTTTCCCTTCGTTACCATGTTGAGAACGGTCACCTTAAACCTTCTACCCTTAGAACACAACTTAGCTACTACAAGCAGGGCTTTACAAAGTGTAGGCAGAATCTACTATGGAATCTAGAGGACATCCAGGATGCATCAATCTTTATAAACTGTTTGTCATATGGGCCAAACACTCTTCTGTATACAGCTACAAATTACAATAGTTTATTAAAAAATGCGTAGAAATTTGTTCAAACATTATACCTCAACTGTGTCACAAACCTTATGCAAAAAAAAGATTAGGATTTAACATTGCTACAAATGGTGTAAGAGTATTTATTTGATTGCATAACGCATGATATTTAATGATAATTTATACTTGTGTTGTTGAGCGATTTCTATAAGTATACAATGTAATGTAATTTTTATTTTTTGTACTATACTAAAAAATTTATAACTATTTACCGCAAAATTTAAAAACAGTTATACCTTTTTTCTTCCAAACCACGTTTGCAACAAGTTTTTTTTGTATTTACTTAACTAACTCCGCAGGTACAATCGAATTATTCTTAGACAAATAATTACTATTATTGTAGTATATAGTATGTGTAGTGGAATAAGGTGTGTTTGTAAAGTTGGTGTGATATGTATAATATTTAACAATTAGATGATAGAGATGAATATGTATATAGTACAGTAATTATAGCCCAAATATTGATAGATAATTTAACATGATGTTACTGAATATAATTAAGCAATAAAAACTTGAAATGTTGTTATAAAATTACAGACACCCATTCAAATTAAAATTTCAGTTTAACAGAACGAATTTGTAAATTTACTAAGTATAATCTATATGTTCATGTTCATAGTTTCTTTTTCTTGACAAAATACTATTTATCCAACGTTTTCATTTCTGAAAACGTCCGATAAATGATATTTTCTTAGCACGTGATTCTTTATTTCAAGAAAAAGGATACAGTGGTAAAAGCTTCATAATTTAAATATTACCGCCACAATAGTTGTTTAGACTACGCCCGCTAGAGGTCGCGATGAACGTTATAAGAGGTTAGTATTAGACCGTTGACCATCTTTTGTGGGTGGGTGTTTATTTATGGCCTGAACTTTCGGATCATGCATTACCCAGGTAATATGTGTGATGTTTGGCGACGTGCTTCTTGAAAGTATGGAATAGTAAACTCGAGAATCACGTTTACAGCAGATTCATTAAAAATGTGTTGTCTGTCGCTATAAGAGTAGTGGTCTTAAGTTGCAAATACACATTGAAAGAAGATCTTTTTATCTTCCAGTTGGTTATATGTTGTGGAAACGCTTGTTCATTCAGGTGAATGAAGGTTGCCCTTTATTCTTGTGGTATACCGAGCTGGGGTTCGATAATCTACAACCAATGATTGCACAATTGGAATCTATGTGTAGGCCCAACTAAACTGTCACATCTGAATTGTGAGTAATTGTTTGTATGACTTTAATAATTGTTATCAAGTGTTTTTAGTAGTAGAGGGTTTTTGGTTGGATTAAGCTTCTAGTTAGTTTTTATTTAGCTTCCAGTCGAAGCAGCATTAATCTTTCTTATGTTAAACTTGTTTGCTGATATTTTTACTAGACAGTAAGTCTTATTTCCCATGCTAATTTATGTCATAATCGTACAACAAATCATGTTTTTACTTCAGGGAAAAAGAGCATTATATAGTTACAACAAGATTCCTATTGACGTCGTTATCTTTACGTTATCAGGAATATCAGGCATTTTTGAACCAGTCGCGTATCGGTTTTAAAATAACTTTTAAGACTAGATACTTTTTCTTATCTGAGTCACTGGCAAGGTGTTGTATTTGTATTTGCTAAGCTGAATTTAAATTCGCCAATGAAAGTGGGTTATAAAGAACGGCAAAATTAAGAAGCATCAAAAGAAGATACACGTAGTCTGCTACTAATCACTTACCGATAAAAGCTGCTTAAGTACTAAAAACATTACTCATAAATGAAAAATAAAGTATTACTTATATTGGCGATTTTGTTAATATAGGTACTGAGTTTATGCTTGATAAAAAGTGGCATTGGATTATTAACCAAATATTAATACAAAATACTCAAAAATATTCTTATCTAAAATATAAATAATTCTCGGTATGTAATAAATGGTTTAAATATAACATTCACTGTAAATACGTGGAAGCTTTGAAAAGTGTATCGTATATTGATATCTCCTATCTATAGCGATAGAAATACGTGATTCACGCCTACGATAACTAATAAGTTTGCGTAAAAATTGATTGCAAAGATGAAGGGCATGATCGATGTGACTGTAACATTTGTGCTGTATATTATTTAAACACACAGGTGAGTTTTTTAATATTTGCAATTTTAACAATATATTATAGATACAATTATCATAGACATGTATCTAAATTTCTCTTCATTACTGGGGTTCTAACTCTGTCACGTTCAGACATTGTTTATTAAAATTTTGTTGATGTAATACAGATGGTTGTGAGAAATGAGAATGATTAGATATTAGCTTAGACATGCTTATTACACTTTATTCCTTAGTGGTTTAAATAGTTAATATGAGTAACGCACTATACAATAGAGCAACCTTTTCAAAATATATACGTTATAAAATAAATCATCGCAAGAACTTCAAACCCGGCCTTCATCTCATATAGATAAGGAACTAGTGTCTCCTAAAGGACGCAACCTTAAGCTTAAGGGCGCGATCGGATGTATGGTTGGCTGCCTAAAATCCATCAAAAAACAGGTTATTCTGTTTGGTAAATAACTTTTGTTGGATTGAAAATATGCAAAATGTAACTTCACCATTAGACTCACAAAACTTTGTACTTTCTAACGAAGGTTTGTTTTTTTCTAAAGTGGAGTAATACGCAAGAAATAGCTGTTAAAAGTAATGGTAAAAATTCACTTACTTTATTTTAGTTACTACATCTAACAGAATCAATTTGTATATAAAAAAAGCATTCGTTGGATAGCAGAATACATATATAATCGTTCTGTAAAAAAAATTCAAAAATATTGATCATGATAGCCGTAGTGTACTGAATGGATTTTATTGAATTATTACATTAATTGTACGCCATTTTAATAGAAGTTGTTCACGACTTTTTCCGAAGATGGCACTGTTAATGATTTGTAGAATAAGGTTTAAAACCAGAATATTTCAAATTGAATTATTTTGGACTTTGTTTTTGTCGCATTGAAATGAAGTAAACTAATAATATATGGTGAATTACCATTTGATAAGTGTAATATAATAATGATTGGATTAATTGCGAATATTTATGAAGCCAAAAATGATATAACCTCAACATCCATGGTTGTTTATAACAGTTTCTAAACTTCTATGTTTATGTTTACAAGCGATAAGTAAATTATTACAGCAGTGTTACTTTGGGAAACTTATACTATGTTATAATAGTTTTTAAAAAAAGGGTAGTGTGCCGTATCCCAAAACGTAACTAGAAATGCTACAATATTCAATGTAAGCAAAATATTGCTTCAGTTAGCAAAAGTGAAGTTTATTAAAATATCTTAGTGGAACCATCACACGGAATTAGGATACATATTGTTACAAATTAGGCTACACCTTTGCTACTCAGCAAAATGATTTACAAATTTGAACGATCTGGGGAGGACGTTCTCAAAAACAATAATTATTCCTACATCATTTTACACTTCACTTTGGGAAGTTCATTGTCTTGTGTATCTTACCAGGGGTTTGCAATGGTAATTATATTTTCGATTTGAAAAGTGTCAAAATCAGCTTTAAATACATAGGCAACTTATTAGTCTTTCCATTCTTTACCCCACATAGCAGGCTTCAAAACTCCCACTAATCATGAAATATATATTAAGCTAAATTAAAAATAAAAGCGTAAAAGTTTGTTTAGGATTAAACGAATTACAAAACTAGACCTATCTTTAGGTGATTAGAAATAAACCATAAAAGAATTCCTTTTGGTTTATTCTGTCAAAAATAGCTATTTTGTTACATTAAATTGCTTTGTCAAAAACGAGTAAACGTTAATTTCAATAAATATTTCATAACTAATAGAATATTTGGGGTCTTCGGTTTAATATCTTTCATCAAATGCTAATATCGAAGAAAGTATTTCCAATACAAAAAACTTTGACTTCTTACCTGTAAAGTGTGCTTTATTAAAACAAAGTTATTACAAATGTTTTATTTTTAATGAATAACTAACAAAATAAAAATAGGTTCAATTGTTGTAATATTTGCACTAATGTGTATATAGGTATTTTTAACCGTTAAATCATTACTAACCAAAAATTTAAAAGGAACACTGTTTTACACCATACGTAGCAATGTAAATGATATAAAACTATCGGTAAGAAGAGGGAATAACAGGCATTTCTAAATATTTGTTAAACCCCATATTTTAAAGTAAATACATAAATGTTTAATAATAAATATACCAACAGCTTTCGAATTCAAATCGACTTTATTGTTTTTAATATTACATTAAATATTAGTATATAAGACATATTTGCAGGTCCATGCAGGCGAAGTTTAGTCATAGACTACTTTTACACCACTACATATTTCTACAAGAAAAATTAGTGAAACAAATGAATAATTACACAACAATTGAAAAATATACAATTAGGCTATGTTCCTGTTTATCCAAATGATTTGTTTACAAGAGTAGCACATTCACACGTCTTACTGCTTCGACATACTCGCGATATTGCAAAACGAGTCATTTAATATCTTCCAACCACAAATGCATTAGTTTCAGAATTAATAATATATTGTGTATTTGAACGATAGTATTATCGTTCATCATAAAGTACGAGTCAGAATACAATATGAACAAATAATAAATGTATAGCCTTTGCAAATAATTTTTTGAATTGGGAGCAGGTAGACCACTCACGTAGTAATGGACCAGAATAATGAATATATATGAATTGTGAATGATCATCAGATGAACAGTTGGTAGTACTTGCAGTATTAATTTCTTCTACAGAACACTTGTTGTAATGGCTTATGTGGACATTTTACTAATTTTTTTTGTAGACTGAATATTGATCTAATGGATCATACTTTTCTACATCTTTACTCAAATGACACAATGTGTGGATATTGTACGCAAAACATTCTTTGCCATAAAAATTTCACAATGTTTCACAAAATCTGTAAGAAGTGAATTATTAGCTAATTGGGAACCAAATATTTGAATGTGAGAACTTGGAAATAAGGGTATGCCATCAATATTGAAACTCGATTTGATTTCTTTATCAGGAAATACGCTATTTAATGAGATGTGCGGCAATAAATTTACTACTCCTAATTGACCAATATCCTTATTTATTGAGTAGTATGAGTTTTTAACAAAGTTTTGCAGTCCAGAGGTCGGATAAATGATATGCAGACACAATTCGCAGCAACTTGGTAGTAGCTGAGTGGGATTTGTTACGATTAGTTACCCAATTGCTTAATTTCATAGATAAATTAGTTTCAGAGACATTTAGAGTATGTTAGCAATCCTGGGTAAGGCTATTTGGGAAACTAGATTCATCGTTCGACTCACTATTATATACAAACTCTTGTAGTGTAACCGACCTGAAGGCTGACCCAAACGCTCTCTATAAACGGCACACCGGGCTCCATGATCTAACATCTAGTGGCAGTGGCGGGAAGGTTTGAAATAAAACTACAGTATTTTCCTAACTTTACGTTTAATCAAAAGAATAACCACTAAATAGGCCATTCGCATGGAAAAAAATGACATACAAAGCAAACAGTGCCGTACTTAACCTGGGTGATTGGGGAAAGAGCACGGCAGAGAAAACCCCAAACTGCCCTCACACTTCCAACTGCATTTAGCACATCTCGACAAGGACGGGTAACGTACAAGTACCCAGATCACCAACATTGAATTTAATGGGATGTTAACTGTTACCCAGACATACCACACATGACAACTGAAGAGACGTTACTGTAAACCAGCTAGTCTTTTCTGGTAGGTACCGAGGTTGGATAACCAATACTACCCAGCTAAAGTTGAAAAGAGGGGACACCAGGAAGATAAAATCAGAGGTTCAATTCAATTACATCACAACAATTATCACAAATGTTAAATACTGGTTAATTATATAGGAACCTCGGCTAGATAATAGGATATACAAAACAACAAACAATATAATTAACTTTAAACCGAGATATGAGCGATGCAGTGGAATATGTGGTTAATAAGCTGAAATAAAACAATTACACATGATAAAATGACAAATGAAACATAAAAATATCAAACATTATTAAATAAGTTGACAGCAAATACATGCCAAAATTCTATAGCACAAATACAGTCTCAGAGTCAGACACTAAATGTTTATATAAATGCATGTTAGTTAAATATATGAAACCTAGTAAGCGAACGTTAAAAAATATTCATTCTGATAGCATCAGTTAAAACGTACCTTTAAAATTTAAACACATCCTAGCATTACAAGTTCTAACTAAAAAAATATTGTCGGAGGCTTTCACGGCCGGAGTCATTATAATTATTTATGGTTCGGGTTGGGACCGTGTCATTTAATAAATTAAGTCGACGTTTCGCCCACTTTTGTAGGCTTCATCAGGACAATAAATATATTAAAGTTAATATTAAATAGATAAGTCACAGTGTAAAGAAGAGTTACTCTGAACTAGCAGACTCACTAGCCCATTCATAGCCAAGAGGTGTCTTGTGGCGAAGTAACTGGTAAAATTAGCGAAAGTGGTGGTTTATATAGGGCGAGAACTTGATGCATGAGTGATCATGCATAGAGAGAGTGTCGTAGTGGATCAGTGAACGTCACGGTTTCGCTGTTGTGAACATAAACTTGTTTTCCAAATAGGGGAAGGTAGTAGCCATCGTCTTTGTTTAGATTATTAGAATTTTTATTGATTTCTATGGATTCTCTAATTTTTCTATTGTAGAAAAATGGAATTCTACAATCAGTTTCGTCTTGTCGAAGTTGATGGTATGGCCTGTTTCATGTTGGTGTTCGGCCACCGCTGAGCGATTGTACTGGCTTGTTCTTAAGCATCGCCTATGCTCGTTTAGTCTAGTCTGTACTGACCGTCCTGTTTCTCCTATGTATATTAGACCGCAACTGCAGGGTATACTATATACGCCTGGGGCTTTAAGACAATTTTCGGAATCTTTTGGGGTTGGTAATATTTGTGAAATTTTATTAGTGGGTTTATAGATTGTTTTGATGTTGTATTTACGTAGAATTTTGCCAATTCGGTCTGTTACTCTGTGTATATATGGCAGGATTGCTAAGGACCGTGTATCGAGATTACAGCGTGGTTTAGGGGTTCGTGTAGGATGCACATGTCGGTTTATTACTCTGCCGATATCTGAGTTGCGATAGCCGTTTTTTATAAGACTTGTTTTAAGATGGGCCAGTTCAATAGATAAGTTTTCCGGTTGTGAAATCTTCATTGCACGGTGAACTAAAGAGTTGATTACCGATAATTTTTGTGAGGGTGATGATGTGACGACGCATGTAGGTATCTGTCTGTGTGTGTGGGTTTTCGATATCGGAATGACCTAGTCGTCCGTTAGGTTTGCGCTCTACCAGAACGTCAGGAATGGCAGAGTTCCGTTCTTTTCAATTTCTATAGAAATGGAGAGTTCCGTTCTTTTCAATTTCTATAGAAATTGAAGAACGGAACTCGCATTCTTGACGTTCTGGTAGAGCGCAAACTAACGGACGACAGGTCATTCCGTATATCGAAACCCACACACACAGACAGATACCTACATGCGTCGTCACATCATCACCCTCACAAAAATTATCGGTAATCAACTCTTTCTATAGAAATTGAAAAGAACGGAACTCTGCCATTCCTTGACGTTCTGGTAGAGCGCAAACCTAACGGACGACTAGGTCATTCCGTATATCGAAAACCCACACACACAGACAGATACCTACATGCGTCGTCACATCATCACCCTCACAAAAATTATCGGTAATCAACTCTTTAGTTCACCGTGCAATGAAGATTTCACAACCGGAAAACTTATCTATTGAACTGGCCCATCTTAAAACAAGTCTTATAAAAAACGGCTATCGCAACTCAGATATCGGCAGAGTAATAAACCGACATGTGCATCCTACACGAACCCTAAACCACGCTGTAATCTCGATACACGGTCCTTAGCAATCCTGCCATATATACACAGAGTAACAGACCGAATTGGCAAAATTCTACGTAAATACAACATCAAAACAATCTATAAACCCACTAATAAAATTTCACAAATATTACCAACCCCAAAAGATTCCGAAAATTGTCTTAAAGCCCCAGGCGTATATAGTATACCCTGCAGTTGCGGTCTAGTATACATAGGAGAAACAGGACGGTCAGTACAGACTAGACTAAACGAGCATAGGCGATGCTTAAGAACAAGCCAGTACAATCGCTCAGCGGTGGCCGAACACCAACATGAAACAGGCCATACCATCAACTTCGACAAGACGAAACTGATTGCCAGAATTCCATTTTTCTACAATAGAAAATTAGAGAATCCATAGAAATCAATAAAAATTCTAATAATCTAAACAAAGACGATGGCTACTACCTTCCCCCTATTTGGAAAACAAGCCTATGTTCACAACAGCGAAACCGTGACGTTCACTGATCCACTACGACACTCCTCTCTATGCATGATCACTCATGCATCAAGTTCTCGCCCTATATAAACCACCACTTTCGCTAATTTTACCAGTTACTTCGCCACAAGACACCTCTTGGCTATGAATGGGCTAGTGAGTCTGCTAGTTCAGGAGTAACTCTTCTCTTTACACTGTGACTTATCTATTTAATATTAACTTTTAATATATTTATTGTCCTGATGAAGCCCCTTACAAAAGTGGGCGAAACGTCGACCTTAATTTATAAAATGACACGGTCCCAACCCGGAACCATAAATAATTATAAAAAAAAATACACAACAATTTTGTGGTGAATTCAAGTTCTATCTTAAAACCAAAATAAATATAACATAGAAATATAACACTGTTCATATTCAAACTTGCCTAATAATTTGATTCAATACAATGTCAGTATATATCATTAATTGTCGTAAAATTACAGTAATTATTATTATTTATTATTGTTACGTACTCAACAGGAATAATCCAATTATAGAGTAACGATACATACAGATATTTTATAATAAATATCTATAGTACTAACTAGAATATTACAACAAGTTAATTAACATGCTACTTAACTCCTTGTAAGACAGCCCAAAATATCACACTGATTTGCTATATTATTGTACAACCTACACATTGTGTATAGTGGTGAATTAATCAAAAGATTTGTCCTAGGGGTTTCTGCTAGATAAAAGGTACTAGGTAACCGAGTGGGGTAAGTCGGAACATATATGCTAATGTACTGCAAAACATGTGAGTTATCTACCTTCCCATGTACTAGTTTATGCAGGTAAAATACGGCGTTTACATTTTCTCTGGATTCCAATGTTTGTAAGTTAAACAATCCCAGTAAGTTCTTTTTTGACATATTCCAGTCATAATGCCCTGTTGATTTATAGTAAAAAGTACCTCTGCAATAAGTGCAATGCAATTGTAGTTTCAACTCTAAATCTAAAATCACACTCATTTATACATAAAACAACCGGCATCAAATTCTAAGCCAAAAGCAACAGGTAACACATAAATATTCCTTCAATGATTAAATAACTAATGGTTTTACAATAAATACCAACATCATATTCAAAACAATGCTCCGACTGTCGACTCGATCGACCGTCTCGACACATGCACCTTCTGATACTGTAAATTCTGACGTCATGGAATGCATTCAGAAGCCTGCAAGTGATTACTAAGCTACTCTAACAAATACCTTCGAATATCGAAATGTACACTAAAATATTTGTAATAATTATCGACCAATGAGAAATCACTTAGAAACAGTACAGATTACTTTATTCGCCCCTTTAAAAAAGTTTCGAACGAAAATCATGAGGCTGGACATCTTCAGCACTCCTTTAAATAGAAATATATTAGCATGCCCTTAACGTCAAACCAACCAATAGCTAACTGGGAGTTCTCTATAAAAACCCAGGACACAACGAAGTTATAACTGACAGTGTAAGGATATCAGAATTGAAACACCAAGATCTATCATAGGCAGATCTCCTTCCAATGTGGCAACCAAGAGTCGGTATGATAGCTACCGTACCTTTCACTAACTGTCAATAATGGTAACAGGTTCAAGTATTGAAATAAATTAGCAACCCACAAAAGACGTTAGGATACCGCAACCTAATTGCGCGATGTACGCTTCGGTGTAGAGACGTATTGGTGTTGCTCTGTGCTAATATCAATTTTAATACCTTGCAATAATTTTATGTGTGTATTATTACCGTTATCTTACTATGCCTTTTACTCGAGAACAGGTGAATGATATTACTGATAACATTAAACAATCCATAACTAACTTAATGCAAGATGTCAAATTCATGGAGGTTAACACTGAAAAAATGCCCGATAGAATAATGCAACCGTTAGAAGATAAGTTGGCTGGTTTACACAAAAAAAAGTCGATTTAAAAATAAAGCTAGATGACCTAGAAAACTACACTCGTCGAAATAATATAAGAATTTTTGGTATGGAAGAAAAGGTTGATGAGGAACTGTTAACTATGATTCCTAAATTGTACACGGAGAAGTTAGGTATTAGATTTACAGAAGCTAATATAGATGTGTGTCACAGGGTTGGAAAAATAATCAGTGGAAAGGCACGGGCTGTTATTGTGAAGTTTACGGCTCACAGAAGTAAATATAAGGTTTTAAGTAATAAAAAATTGTTAAAGGGTTCCAGTATTCGAATAGTAGAAGATTTATCTAGGCATTTGCTTTACCAGGAATGCTTAAAAGATATCAAAAGGTGAGGTATGGTCAATGAATGGAAATATATGTTATCAAAATGGTCAACGAACTAAGGTCACTGATATCACACAAATAAACTAGTATAGATTTACGTCCAGTTTGTGTGTTCCTTGTTTATTGGTTTTATATAGTAATTTAGTGTGTAATGTTTAAGAAAAATCATTGTTTATTATTAATTACTGGTGTAGGGTAGGCAGGTTATATAGTGTAATCAATTTATTTAGCATGTGATTGACGGCAAGTAGTTTTACAGCAATCCCAATTATAGCAAGTGATTATTCCTGTTGTTCAGTATTTACACTCAATTAACAAATTTAATTTAAGCAGTTACTGTAATTATGCAACAACTTAAGTTAGCACATTTAAACGTTCGCTCATTGCAGCCCCATTTTCAGCAAGTTAAAGAGGTGATTTTGTTGAATGATTTTGACATATTCGGAACTAGCGCAACTTGGCTTCGGCAACATATTACATCTGGACAAAGTTAGTATTGTGAAATATAATATTGTTCGTAAAGATAGACATACTTGGGGAGGGGGAATTGCAATATATGTTAAGAATACCACTAAATATGATATTATACAAACAAGTAGCAAAATAATCCCCATAGGAGGTATTATAAGGAACTTTTTGATGTATTAGAAGATAGTATGAGATACTTTACTCGAGGTTGATACAGTATTTTGCATGGGTGATACGAATGTAGATTTGTTGCATTTTGGTAGTGTGGAAAGTAAATGTGCTTTTTGAAGATATAGGGTTTACACAGATGGTCAATCAAGCTACTAGGGTAACTCTTAACTCGGCAACATCGATTGACTATAGATTAGAATTGCTTTGTAACAAAGATGTTGTGCAGCTTTTAATATTTGCTTTTATTTGTGGAGAGACTTATCTTGTTTCTTTGCCTGTGCTTGTAATATATAAGCAGGATCAACGCATTTCTTTCCAGCAGGAACATTTTTTTGAATAATCTCTGGCAATATGCAATTTAAATAAAACCGGTCCAATTTTGGAACTATAATAGTTTCCCAAAAGCTAATATTTCTGTATATTTTTTCTACCAACAGTGGATTGTTATCACCGCTGTACCCTACAAAGTAACAGACGTCTTTTGTTGAGATGTTCAGTTGCCCTTGAATCTACAACAATAATCATTACAAAATTAGTGCATACACACATACACACACGCGCGCGCGCACGCACACACACACACAGTTCGCCCACAAAATGTACTTCATATTTGCATACCTGATAATAATAGTCCTTTTAAGTTTTATTTCGCCATTGACTAGCTGGAGGCATGTTGTCTTATATTTAGCAATTCCTTCAATTAAAGATAAATGTTCTTGCGCAATTTTGTACATACACTTAATTTCCATTATGGCATTACTGCCTATAAGTCCTAGAAAAGAATATCCGTATATCTATACTGAAAGCAATGCATACCATCTGGTGTTGCTCCCAAATATCCTCTTGCTAAGTCTACAAATAGGCCACATTCTCTTACCAAAATTTTCCTCTCCATCGAAAATCTTTCCTTGACCATTGGTTCCTTCATTTTACCATATTCTATAGCCCGACTATTGGAAAAGTTTTCATATAGAATAGTTTTGACAAGGCCATGGCAAGAGGTATGGTCCAGTCTTTTAACAACTGACCCAAAGTGAGACGCCGTCAGCCTATTTGTTCTATTTAATAAAAAAATTGGATTTTTAAATTGCCTAATTGTTTTACACTGTATTTCTTCCTGCATTGTTTTTGTTATCTGTTAAAAGCAATGATACTTACACAATACATGTTTTTCAAAAATGCTTACCTGCATGGCGTTTAATAATCTTTTTCTTTCTGACTCCATTTCTGTCGATGATAACTCTGCTTGCTCTGCTTTTGATCCATATGAATTGTTTACAATTTTTGTTAACTTGATCTTTGTTTTTTTCTCGGTCATTTGTGTTACAATATGTCTTCTTGCAGCAATCAACTGCGCTTTATGTGTTTGTTCAGTTAGATACTTTTTAAAGTAGTGACCCGGACTTACATTGAGAGCAATCTTCCATGGTGTAGAATGCCAATCGAAGCCCTTGTCATATCGCAATCCTGTTAGATGTGATCTACTCCCAAAGGATCCTCTTTGGGTAAGATTAAGCCTCTTCCCAGCATTAAATTGTGCTAAGATACCCATAAACAGTTCTGCTCGATTATTTGTTTCAACGTCCAACAACTTATGTGCTTTTTGTACAACTAAATCGAGTACCCCTAAAAAATGACACAATTTAGGATTAATCATTCAAAATCTGTAATAATATACCATTTATATGCAATAACAGACCAGTGGCTTGAATATTTGTGACTTGGCTCTGTGTGCTTTCGCCAACATTGACACAATATGAATCTTTGCAGTTCCGATGATCATTAAAAACATGGTTGGGTGTATTTAAAATATCTTCTTTTAGCACCTCCACATCCCCATTTGCATTACTGTAAATCACACTTTGAACAGAATTTTCCAGCTCTGCAATTATGTTTTTTGTCAATTGGTTTCTAGCAGGCAAATTTACACTAGTATCCTTTTTGATGCACCTTAATGCTTTTCCATAATTTTTTAAAACATGGTTAACACATTCTATTTTTTGTACAGCCGTACCATATTCCACATTTCGTGTAATACTAGCAAACACGTTAGAATCTCCATCGGCAATGAAGGTTTTGTATCGAAGTCCATGCATTTCGATTGATGTTTTAAAACCTTCGGTTATTATGTCAGCTTCCATTGCTGATGAACTTTCAGACCAGGTTCGATAACAAATGTGTTTACTTGGAGGAAGTTTTTTGTTGGTGGCTCTAGCACAAATCGAACAATATTTGTTTGGAACTCCTAAAAAAAATAACTTTTTGGTGCGCCTTCCAATGATAGCAGCCTAAAAAATATAAAACATTACTGCAATATTCGAACAACGCAATGGAAATTTTTATATGTAATTATTATATTTGTAAATAGAGTTTTACATCTGTTATGTTATTACTTGTATTATTAATTAAACGTAATTAATACTAAAACACAGTTTGTAATAACCGTTATTTTGATAAAAGTTATTACAAATTGTGTTTATGTAGTGAACAACTGCTCAACAGAGCAAAACCGTTTTGGCCAAAGTCTGGCATAAGACTTCCTAATGCTCTCCCTCCACTTTATACCTAACAGCATCAATCACTTGAAAGTTCATAATATACATGCAAAGACACCTTATACAACAAAAATATAAACACTTGATATACAGGGTGCATATAACATTTTTGTTCTAGCAATATTAAGTTTTATGTTTATTATTTATTTAATAGCTAAATTAATAGAAGTCATAATAATTATGCATACATAAATCTATGATATAATGATCTTTATAAGTGTTTGCTAATTAATTCCCTAATGTCCAGATGTACATAAAAATGTTGTTATAGTACAAATACTGTAAAGTATTTCAAAATATAGTAGAAAATATTATTTTATTATAATTGCATTAAAGGTTATAGTAACGATACTCACCACTCCCGAAGCAGCATCATAACTATGGCCATATGACCTTTTGCTCCAACCTCCATCCAGATATACTGTAATATATGGAATTCCATCTGCATCAACATCAAGGTTTTGTCTTGCCAACTCTAACTCTACTTTTCCATTTTCTTCCATATCTTTCATAAGATTGTCATTCCATACCTAAACAAACTGTCAAGTAAGATATTAAACAATTTGATTTTCTTACAGCGCCTAATTCGGCTTCAAGTTTTTTAAATTGGTAGAGTGTCATGGGAGGTACATCCATAACTGCAAATAGTTCCTGAGAATGGCCATATGTACTGCCAGTTGCCAGAGTACCCCAAACAAATCCATAATTAATTTTTGATTTTTGTGAAATATCTTCAGTGTAATGCTTGTATATTTTATCACACATTGTACATGCAAACATAAGGCAGCTTACTAGACCTAATCCTCTGTTACATTGAAGCAAATCTTTTCTTAAAGGCACCAGCCCCATTTTGGGTGGTAGTGAAACTAAGTCTTCCGACATAACTAGGAGTCTATTCCTTGGGTAGAGCTATGAGAAATGGGGGGGGGAGGGGTAAGTCGAAATCTGTTTGTAGGTCAAACTTAATCTATACCAAATAGGCGCCACCAAGTCCGGACTTATTCATGATAATAGCATGGCATGTTTCTAAGGGCGGACGTGGAGACCCAAAGAAAAAAAGATCGCCTTCGATGACAAAAACCTGTCTTAATAAAATAAGATGCTGTTCCTGTAAGAAATTGTAATAGTTAGATAAATAAAAAAGTGGAACACTATTTGTGTCCAGCAAATATACATAAAGAAGTAGTAAAAAGATATTTTCAATATAAAGTTGGCATCAAAATTCTACTCATAAGGATGTTAGCTTTATGTGTTTAGGTTTGATCATATTTGATCAAAATAAAAAACTTTAATCTTGAACCAATTGTTTACTAAAAAGAATCTCTTTTAAAATAAAATGAATTGCAACAAAAATTTAATTAATAACTGAATCACTTCATGGTTTTCAACTTCAGGTTTATCTTAATTATTTTTTAATCAAACATTTTACAGTATATTGTAAACTTGTTATACAAAAAAAAAGGGCTCCGACCTGTGCAGATCTGTTCAGGCAGATGACAAATTAATTACTTCTAAAAATGTTAGTACTCAAGTTTTTTTCTTTCAAATTACATGTGCAAGTTTTAATTTCTATAAAGCAGATCACAAAAATACTCTTGTTTACATAACTTGTGCTAAAGCTGTTCGAAGCATTTGCTTTCAAGAACACATCTGTCAGCAGTATACTACAGAAAAACATGTGACGTCAGTAACACCTGTTGTTGTTACTAACGATTCATAATGAACCACGCGTGTTGTTTCTCAAAACATCAAATCAGTGAACTTTAATTTCGACACTGGAAAATCCAGCTCAGCAATAGTTGAAATTTTTATAATATTTATGCTTTTACACATTAGAACAAATTAACGTGTTTCTAGTGTGAAACAGATAAAAAGGACTTAAAGCTATCTACGAACCAAAACTGCATTTCTCGCCTTGTTGCGAGGAAGGATGAGGTACTTGTTATTTCATGCAAAGATCATTGCGTGTAGTGTGAACCAAATGCATACAAAACAACTTCTACTATGGAGTCGTTCCACGTGTAGAATCAAATACGGCCACGATACATTCGGCAGCCGCTGCAATCCCGTTGTTGAATCACGCCGCCTCACCAAAGTAGCATCCTTACGCTGTCCCAAGGTGTCTTCAAAGTTTGTATAACAAGGTCGTCTTCGTAAAATTGGTTTCTTAAATTTTTCTATACTAAAAGTTGCATCGTAAGTTGTAGCAAAGTCGTCTTCTTAATAAACTGCTTTCTAAATTTCGTATTTTCAGAGTTGCATTGTCAATTGTAGCATTATATCTTGTCGCGCTAAATAATTTATCTCAAATTAAACAAGTTAATAACCTTTATACGTTACCAACCGCTATTCGAAGATGTGTCCTAACTCATCGAAGTTGATACGCAAATTGCCGGCCTGCAATTTTTGATACATATTATTGCTTCTTCCACGTATGGCCGACTGAATACAAAACTAGCTCGGGCGACCGAGGCGTCGAGGGGGGGACAGTCAAACAGAAATGCGCCTGCAAATAGCTGTAGATGACACAGATATTTAACCACAAATAGAATACCAAAGGACGATGCGGCTTTAACGTATTACTTTAGTTGTTGAATGTAATTTACTATTGCATTAATAAAAGTGTTTTATTATTCTCGCAATTTTATGGAGGGATTTATTATCACAAATAAAATTGTTAAATTGTTCTCGCAATTTTATGGAGGGATTTATTATCAAAAATAAAATTGTTACACTATTCCTCTTTCAAATATAGTTTTCCACCAGTACAAATTTGGGAATGTCGGTATTGCAGATCTATGGACCAACTTAATACATATTGCAAATCCACAATGCGGTTTCCACTAACAGTTGGTTCTTTAGAGAGTGATTTATCTCGAAATATAATTTATGAGCCTCTATTCTAAAAACAAAACAAAATATTAGATTTTAGAAACCCAAAATT
>JARFIW010000247.1:0-54759 GCA_036346225.1 Platerodrilus igneus
CCAGAGCGAGAGGTGCTTAACTCTGTAAACGGCGACTCAATAAACGCGCACGCTGTCGCTTTGGCCCCTTTAGATGATATGCGAATCGGATATTAAATGGTCACATATCGTGAAGGGTTGCCGGATGCTGTGTATAAAGTCGCGAATTTGTCCTGCGACCTCTCGGAGCTCTTTATACCTGGAAAAAAGGGGCTGTATCGGTTTCAAATAAAGTAGGGGTTGTGTGGTTTTAATAAAAATTACAAATTCAGGGTAAATCACGATAATCCAGCGTAAAAAGATAAAAAAGACAACGACACGCGGTGTTCCCAAGCGGTCACCCATCCAAGTACTGAACGCGCCCAACGTTGCTTAACTTCGGTGATCGGACGAGAACCATCAAATTCAAAACAAGTTTATTAAATATTTTACATAAAACTATAATAATATGAATTGTAACATAATTTAACAGTTCATATACATTTTGAATTCTTGAGTGTTGAAGAACGTTCCTGTCCAAATGAACTCACCATTTTTATATTTTCTTGCTTGGTCGTTTTCACCTCTGTACTGTTGTTACAGTTGTCTAACTGTTTTTGATGTTGCGCTTATTTGATAGTTTTTTGGTTTCTTGAACAGGAAAATCATTTTAAAAAACCTGCTTTTAGATTTTTGCCTCTAGGGCAGATTAATGTTTCATTACGTGCTTTGCATGAAGATTGGTAAATTTTGGTATGTCAGTCGATGTTTTATTTTGAGGTTGCTGTTGTGTCGAATTTTGTGATGTTTTTAGGATGCTGTTTGATTGTAGTTTCCTTTCGTAGAAGTTCTGTGATAATCTGTCTATGTACGTTCTTATTGTTTCTATTTGCGCTATATGTGTAAGTCTCTATTCTTGTAAATCTGTCGGCTCCTGTAATTAGTCGTAAGCATTTGTTTTGGAAGCTGTAACGGTTAACAGTTCTGTTATGTTACACCACACTGGTGCTGCATACGTAATTACGGGGCGTATTAGTTGTATATAACTTTTTATTTTTTTGAAAGCTTCATTTTGCCATTAAGGGTACAACTTTTAGAGGATGCGTATCCTTTGATGATACTTTTCTTTATATGATTTTTAAAATTTAATCGACGGTCTAGGTGTACACCAGGTACTTTACACTGTCTGCTTGGTTTATACTGTTGTTATTAATTTTTACGGGTTTAAATATTTTGGAGTTGGTAAATTTTCTTGAATATTATTAGCTCGGTTTTTCGGCGTTAACTGTAATTTTCCATTTCTATAATACTCTTTAGAATGTTCAAATGAAACTGCGTCTGTTGTGTACTGATGATAGCGTGGTCTGAGTGCGCGTATATCGCCGTATCGTCTGCAAAAAGTGACGTTTTTGTTCTTGGGAATTCGGAAGATCGTTAATATAAATTGTAAAAATTTTGGTCCTAATATCGATCCTTGAGGAACGCCAGCGTTTATAGTTTTTGTTTCAGATATGTTTTATTTTACTGCAATTTTTCTATTTGGGGTGTTTTTATTAAATATGTTGGAAATTTCATCTTGATTAGCTTATATAATAGTCCGCTAATCCAAACTTTGTCAAAAGCTTTTCTATATCCAGTAAAACCATTGTGTACCTTCTTTCGTTATAATTTAAAATAATATCGTTAACGATTCTTACAATTTGTTGCTTGGTACTATGTCTGGTTTGAAGCCAATTGTGTCTCTTGCGATGTTTTGATATCAGCTTGTAGGTTATTTATTCTTTTAAAATAATTTTTCCGATATTTTTCCTAGGGTTGGGACAGACTGATTGGACGATATCCATTTAATTTGTTATGGTCTTTACCGGGTTTGTTGATGGGGACAACAATAGCTAATTTCCAATTTTTGGGAAATATTAAGTTTTATGATGTTGTTTATTATATAAGTCATTTGAACGATAGCTTTTTAGAAAAATTTTTAAAATTGGTTATGTATGATCTTTCCTGGTGCTTTATTTTTAGGAATTTGTTTTATAGTTTCATTTATTTCGTATGGAGTGGTGTATATAGCGTGCAGTTGGTTTGTTGGTAGTGTGTAGTTTTCAATTTTGTGTAGATATTCAGTCACTTTTCTAGTTATTTCTTCGTGTATTGCGTTATTCGGTTCTAGTATGTGTATTGAGGCAAAGTGGTCAGCTAGTGCGTTGGCTTTTTGATTGTCTGTAATGTATTCTAAGTTATTGTCTGTCAGTGTCGGTATTGGTTCATATGTTTTTTTTAATGATTTTATAACTTTCCACAAGGAATTATCTTGCGGTTTGATATTTTGTAATTTTTCGTTCCATACCTTGTTGTAGTTATCTCGAATACAATTTCTTATTTTCTTATTTGCCTGGGTTAGTCTTTCTCTTACGTCCGGATCGGCGGTTCGTTGCCATTGTTTCCTTATTGCATTTCGCGTTTTTATTTCGTTGATTATTTCTTCTGGAAGAGTGTCCTTTGTTGGATCTATTTGGATGATTTCGCTGTGTCTGTTTATAGATTTCGTTATTGCCTTTGTGAAGTTTTCGACCATATCGTCTAGTTCTGTGGAGGTTTTTGCGTCCTGTTTAAATTTTATGTATTTGTCTAGGTCTGTCCTGAATAACTTCCAGTTAGTCTTTTTGTAGGATCTAATGCTGAGTACGTTCGTGTTTTTGTCTTTTCCATACGGTAAGGTAAATATTACGGGATTATGATCGGAATCCAATTCAGTTCGTTTTAACTCTATTAGATAGCGTATGTTCTTGGCTATTAATATGTCTATTGTGGTTGGTGTTGTTCCATTAGTTGGAAAATGAGTTGGACTATCCTTAGAAGAGCACCTCAAGATTATTATTATTCACATATTCCCGTAATGTTATACCGTTTTTGTTGTTTCTATGGCAATTCCAAGATATATGTCTGGCATTCAAGTCGCCCACTAGTACTACTTTGCTTCGCGCACTAAATAGTTTGTCAAGATCACTAAAACTAAACTTATTCGTAGGTGAGTTATATGCACTTATAATATTAATATTGTTCGGTAGCTTTATACACAAGGTTGCTATACTGTTTACGTCTAACTTAACTTTACTATATTTTACACAATTTCTAACGGCTATGGCTACTCCACCTTGCCCGGTGTTATTTAGTCCATCCTCACGACTAATTGTAAAACCTCTTATTCTAACTTTATGCGTAGTCTTTAGCTTCGTTTCATTAATTAAAACTATGTCTATTTTATGCAAGTTTATGAAATGAATTAATTGTCCTATTTTATTTAGTAGTCCATTAGCATTCCACGTTACCACCTTGACTTTATAATCCATAATTGTTTAGATTTGTAACGAAATTATTGAAGGCTGTGAATTTTTGAAGAGGGGTTTTGCAGTTAATTAATATTAAATTTAAGTCCTTGATGGCTTTAACATAGCACTTACATTTATGAGTGTGTTCAGTTTACCAATTTCACTGATCAATTCTTGGAACTGCTCTTGTTGATCGTTTGATTGGAGGTGATTTGTCGTTTCTTGTGTGTTTTGTTCTGGAGCTTTCCATACGTTTACTTTTGGAGGTGGGGCGACAATTAATTTTGGGAACTGTTTCGGATTGTTTATATTTGGTACCACTAGTTTGTTTATTTTTGTGTAGGGGTTGGCTTATTTTCTTTTTCCACAATTTTATTTATAATATTTTTATAGATAGGGCAATCTTCACTACTCGCTGGATGAGGACCGCAGCAATTAGCACATTTTGCAGGAGTATCGTTGGTTTTTGTGCACGAGTATGTCCAGTGTTCACCTGCACACTTAACACATTTAATTGTTCCTCTACAATTTCCGGTTGCATGAGCCCACTTTTGGCACCGGCGGCATTGAGTCACTCGTTTCTTGTTTAACTGGCGTTCCCATGTTATTCTCGTATATGCAATGCTTTTGACTTCTTGTTGAAGCTTTTTAAGTGTGATTTTATTAGTTGTAACCACCAAGAACAACGGAGCTTTTTTAGTTTTCATTATGTAACTATTTGTTACTGGGATCTTTTTCGATTCAAGCTCTTCGTTAATTTCTGCAGTAGTTACATCCGCACTAAGTCCGCGTAGTACAAAGGCGTGTGATTTTTCGTCAATATCGGCGTAGGTATGAAATTTGCAATTGTCCTGCTCCATAAATTTTATAAACTGTTTTCGTTCTAAACGGTCCTGTATAAATATGTTTGTATTCATTGCAGTGTATTTGATCGAAAAACCTTTGGTTATTTTTGTCTTTATATTTTCCGTGAGCTGTTTGTGATTCTTGGTGGTTCCGTGGATCACAATGGGAGGTGGAGCTTTTAGCTTTTTAACAATTGGAACAGTTTGTGGTAACCTAGATTCATCTTCCTCATATTCGCTTTCGAACTCCATTTCAGATGGGTTATCCTCATTGAGTTGAATAGGTGAATATCGATTATTAGTAGAGGTAAGAGATTCTAGACTTCCTTTTCTAGCTTTTAATTTAACTGATTTTCGCGGCGTTTGAAATCCGTCGGAATCCAGCATTGTCGAGCTTCTCTTAGCGCTATTGCTTACTTCGAAATTTACCATGAATGTTGATTCATTGGAATTCTTTCCGTTTGAATGATCGTCACGTGTTTCCAACGAGCAAGTAGGGTGGCTAATCCCTGCCTCGAGGTTTACATAATTGTCCATGCTATTTTTAACGTTTACCTGAGCGGATGGTTCACTCACAATAACCGGATTTGTAGGGGTTGTTAACGCTATACTTTCCTTAATAATTTCATTTTTAAGCTTAACTAGCCCTTTTAAATTAAGTATTTCATCATTAAAATTAACTTTATCCTGTTTTTTCACTTTGCGTACTGCACTTGATTTTTGCGTTTTCAGAGTTCTCATACGCTGTCACTAATGAATATGAAGTTTATACACACTAGCACTATAAATTGTTTATTCCTCAATTAATCGTGAATATTTACATACTTAGACTAAGTTGTTATTATTAACGCACTATACACTACAAGTATTATTTACATATTAACAAACTGAATCAATTGATTAAGTACAGTTGTAACTCTTAACGATAACACTTTCAACTTTGCGGTTTTCAGGGAGATAAACGTAATACGTCCTTACTCTTCAAACGCGCGATTGTAACTGGACGAGAACCGGTGCTTTTCAACGTGGTATGGTCGTTGTCTATATTAAAAGTCGAGTTCCGGGTATGTAAAGTGCTTATGCGAATGCACCTAGCAAATATTCGAACTCCGCGTTTTCTTAAAATTACTCGAAAATTTAATATACGACGGCCGAGAAGTGGACCGAAAGGCGAGATAATCCTTATATCATAGCGAGCACCCTCTTCTGCAAATTCAATTTCACTAATGAGATGATGTACCATCCTTTACGAAAATCATACGCAGCACCGAAACTTGCATTGAACTCGTGTACGGGATTGTTAAAAAATTATGTACTTTTATGTCGAGATATACTACACGGTCCTGCAACTGCTATATGTATAGGTACGTTGCTAAAAAAAAAAAAAAAAAACAGGGTCCACCCACCCAAGTACTGACCAGAGCGAGAGGTGCTTAACTCTGTAAACGTGCGATCTCCAATAAACGCACACGTCTGTCGCTTTCGCCCCTTTAGATGATATGCGAATCGGATATTTAAATGCTCACATATCGTGTAGGGTTGCCGGATGCTGTGTATAAAGTCGCGAATTTGTCCTGCGACCTCTCGGAGCTCTTTATACCTGAAAAAAAGGGCTGTATCAGTTTCAAATAAAGTAGGGGTTGTGTGGTTTTAATAAAAATTACAAATTCAGGGTAAATCACGATAATCCAGCGTAAAAAGATGAAAAAGACAACGACACGCGGTGTTCCCAAGCGGTCACCCATTTGCTAGTGGGTGGTCATTGAGCAGGAAAACTTTATGAAAAAACCTGCTTTTAGACATTGCTTTTAACGTTGTTAATCTCTTTTTTCTGAGAATATTGAGAGGTTTTGGTAGGTTAGTCGGTGTTTTATGCGAAACGGTGCGTTGTTGCTTCTGATTGCGGTGATCTTGTTTAATAATTGGTTCGTATTAAGTCTTGTTCTGTAAAATGTTTCGGATGTCCTATTGATAAATGCCCTGATGGTTTCTATACCTGTGTCTTCGTGTAGCTCCTGTATTCTGCTGTATCTTCCTTTTCCTGTGATCTGTCTTAAGCATTTGTTCTGGAATCTTTGCAGGGCTATTAGGACCGTATTGCTTACGTTGCACCATACTGGGGCAGCGTATGTGATCGCGGGTCTAATTATAGTTGTGTATATCAATTTTTTATTTCTCGCGGAAAGCTTGCTGTCTTTTGCGAGTAGGGGATATAATGCTTTATTGTATGTATATCCCTTGTTGATAGCTTTTTTGATGTGCTGATGGAAATTTAATCTTTTATCAAGGTGCACTCCTAGGTATTTAACGCTCTCTTTTAGCTTGATGTCCGTGTTATACATTTTGATGGGTTTGAAGATTCTTGTATTTGTGTATTTTTTACTGAATATTATCGCTTCCGTTTTGTCAGGATTTACCTTGATTTTCCATTTATTATAATAAGGTTCTAAAATATTTAGGTGAAACTGAGCTTGCTGACTGCTTACGATTGCTAAGTCTGAATGGGCGTACACGGCTGTATCGTCAGCGAAGAGAGAGGTTCTTGTTTTCGGGAATTCTGGTAAGTCTTGTATATATATGTTAAATATTTTCGGTCCAAGGATTGATCCTTGCGGGACACCTGCTGTGATTGTTTTCATTTTGGATAGTCCTTGGCCTACTTTCACTGTCATTTTCCTGTTGTTGAGATAAGAGTTTAACAGTCTTATTAGATATATTGGCATCTTCAGTTTGATCAGTTTTAGTATTAAGCCGGTGGTCCAGACTTTATCGAAAGCCTTCTGAATATCTAGCAGAACCATAGTTGTCACTTTCTTATTATTAAAGTTTATTATAATATCGTTAACGATACGTACCACTTGTTGCACTGTGTTGTGTTGCGCTTTGAAGCCGAACTGTGTGATTTGCGAAGTTGCAATTTCTGGTTCCAAGTCGTTTATACGTTTTAATATCACTTTTTCTGCTATCTTGCTGAGTGTTGATAAGAGACTGATTGGGCGGTATCCGTTCGGGTCTTTGGAGTCCTTTCCTACTTTTTTAACCGGTACTACAATGGCTGTTTGCCAGATTGGTGGGAAATGCTGGAGTTTTAGTATACTGTTCGTGATGTGTGTAAATTGTACGATAGCTTTTCTGGATAAGTTCTTGATGACTATGTTTGTAGATTGTCGTTGCCGGGAGCTTCGTTTTTTGGCAGTTTTCTGATGATGTCTTTTATTTCTCGTGAGGTGGAAATTATACGGCTTAACTGTTCTGGTGTAAGTTTGTAATTTTCTGTTTCTTGTAGAAATTGATTCACAATTTCGGCAATTTCGGTATGAATTTTCTCGTTTGGGTCTAGTGTGTGAGCTTTTGTGAATTCTTCTGCTAGTATGTTAGCCTTTTCGTAGTCGGTGATGTATTCTGCGTTGTTTGTTTTATTGTAGGAATGGGATCGTACGTCTTTTTAATGATTTTGTCATTTTCCATAGGCTGTTGTCTTGCGGCAAGAGGCTTTGAAGTTTTGCGTCCACTTAAAGTTGCGATATTCTAGGATTAGGGATTTTATAGTTTTGTTTAGGTTAATTAGCTGCTCCTTCTTGTCACTGTCCGCCGTTCTCTGCCATTCTTTTCTCAGTTTATTCCTGTCTTTGATAATGTCTAATATTTCTGCGGGCAACGTGTCCCTAGATGGATCTATTTCAATTATGGTGCTATGTCTTCAGTAACCTTAGTTATTAAGTTTGTAAACCAGTTGACGCAATTTTCGAGACTTTCCTTATCGTTTAACTCACTATTTATGACTATTTTTTGATCCAGTTCTGCTCTGAACTTTTTCCAGTTCGTATATTTAAACGATCTTATCTTAACCTTAGCACTATGGTTTATCTTATGAACTAAACTAAAAGTGATAGGGTTGTGATCAGAGTCTAATTCCACCAGGGATTTTGGTTGTACAACTTTATTGATATTTTTAACTACAATAATGTCTATGGTGGTGGGGGTGGTACCATTCCAAGGAAAATGTGTGGGAGTGTCAGGGAAGAGTACTTCCAATCGATTGTTGTTTACATATTCTCTTAGAGTGGTACCGTTACGGTTATTTCTGTGGCAGTTCCACGTATAATGTCTAGCATTGAGATCACCAACTAGAATAACTTTTCTGCTTATACTAAATAAATTGTTTAAATCACTAACACTAAACTTATTGCGAGGGGAGTTGTAGGCACTTATAATATGTACATTGTTTGTAAGCTTAATACACAACGCTTCGATGTTGTTATCTACTAAATTAATCTCCGTGTACGGTACACTATTTTTTGTGATTATGGCTACACCTCCTTGTCCTGTATCATTAACACCGTCTTTGCGAATAACTGTATAACCCCTAATCCTAATCTTTTGAGCACTTTTTAACTTCGTTTCGTTAACTAACACTATATCTATGTGATTTGTCTTTATGAATTCTATTAACTGCCCTAGTTTATTACGGAGTCCGTTTGCGTTCCACTGCGCTATGGTTAGTTTATAATCCATAATTGTTAAGTTTGGTAATAAAATTGTTGAACGCAACAAAATTTTCGTACGCAGTGTTGCATGTGCTTAATATGCTGTTGAGATCTTTGACTGCTTTGAGCATTGAGCTTAAATTTATTAGGGAATTTAACTTGCCCATTTCATGTATGAGTTCGTGGAATTCTACACTCTGTGCATTTTCTGCACTGTGTGTGCTTTTTGTTGGTTGCTGTACATTACATGTGATTTTCCAATGCTCCACCCGAAGGTACTACATTGGCCAGGAAGCGAGTTTTTTTTTACCTGGAAAATTTGGAATTTTGCCGAACCCTTGCTGTTCCAAGCAAGGTAGGGATCTTTAACGTGCGTGACAACACCCACACACGGGACCTCCATTTTACCTCTCATCCGAACGAGGGTGTATTTTTGTGAAAAATGCTCGCCTAACATTTTTCAAGCGGACCGTGTCGGGATTCGAACCCGGGACCTTGGGCGCAGTAGTTACACACATACCACTACGCCACGGAGCCGCCTTGGTTGCTGTACAACAGGATGTTTAGTCCATGGATTCTTTTCGGGGAATGGAGCGGCCACGAACATTCTTGGAAATTCCTGATGACTTCTCAGGTCCGGAGCTTGTTTCGGCGCGGTGTTTGCCATTTGTAACTTTGTTGTTTTTTCAGAGATTTTTTCTCTGAGTTTTAAATAAACCGGACATTCTTCGCTGCTCGCAGGATGAGGTCCTTTGCAGTTTGCGCACGTTGCCGGGGTGTCTTTTGGTTTCTTACACTGGTAGGTCCAATGATCTTCAGAGCACTTCACGCATTTGATATTCGCTCTACAGTTTTCTGTTGCGTGTGAAAATTGCTGGCATCGGCTGCATTGCGTTATGCGTTTTTTATTATATTGTCTTTCCCAAGTTATGCGCGTATAAGCTAAGCTTTTGACTTCCTGTTGCAAACGTTTGAGCGTGACACTGTTCGTGGTGATTATGAGATATAACGGTACTTTTTTGGTCTTCATCGTGTATACGTTTACTACGGGTATGCTTTTTGTTTCAAGTTCTTTGACGATTTCCTCATTAGTCACGTCATGACTTAGACCACGTATTACAAATGCGTGTGTTTTCTCGTCACTGTCTGCGTATGTATGGAATTTGCAGTTATCTTGTTCCATGTATTTAATGAACTCTTTTCGCTCGTTGCGGTCTGTTATGAATATATTTGTGTTGGCTGTTGTATATTTTACAGTAAATCCTTTGCTGACTTTGCTATTAATATTATTTATGAGTTCTTTATGGCTTTTTACTTTACCATGCACTACTAGGGGGGGCGGTGCTTTACTTTTAGGAGGAATATTCACCGTTTTTGGAGCGTGTGAAATTTCGTCTTCGGTGTCGCTAAGGATTTCCATGTCTGATTCTGGTCGCAATTAGCATCGTTCTGTAATGGGGTAAATCTATTGTTCACCGAAGTAAGTGATTCCAGGCTTGAAGCTTTTTGTGTAAGTTTAGTTATTTTTCTAAAGCGCTCAAATCCGTCCGGATCGACATTCTTATTTTTATTAATTTTGTCCATTACTGTAGCAGCTGGTTTAAAATTGTTCATAAATGTAGAAAGGCCCGCCCTTTCACTATTCGTGTTGACATCGACATTCTTTGCTTCGGGGGTTTGAGTAGCATCGGTCATTAACTCGGCCCCGACGTTGTCCGCGTTTACCTGTGATGCGACTTCCGTTGGAATGCAGGCGTTGGTATCTGGCTCAAGTGTAAGGGTTTCCTTTACAATTTTATTTTTAAGCTTAACTAAAGCTTTCAAGTTTAATATTTCTTGATCGAATTCAAGATTTTCAATTCGTTTCTTTTTGCGCACACTGCATAATTTTTGCGATTTCATAAAAAGCAAACACTAGGCACTATATTTATGCGTCCTTGTCGCGATGAATGATTTAAACTTACACCTACGAAAGTTTTCTACTATTAATTATTAATTACCTTACATATTAGAATATAACCGCTAACAATTCACTACGCGCACTAACAACTAAAATTACGGAACACATTTACAAATATTTAGTATGAAATTGCGTAAATTACAGTTTAGTGTTAAAACCTGAAGCCAAACAGATCGAAAAGCTTTCGCATACGTCTGCACTCTCCGAGATCGCGACTGAAAACGGACGAGAACCGGTGCTTTTCAACGTGGTATGGTCGTTGTCTATATTAAAAGTCGCGTTCCGGGTATGTAAAGTGCTTATGCGAATGCACCTAGCAAATATTCGAACTCCGCGTTTTCTTAAAATTACTCGAAAATTTAATATACGACGGCCGAGAAGTGGACCGAAAGGCGAGATAATCCTTATATCATAGCGAGCACCCTCTTCTGCAAATTCAATTTCAGCTGCATGAGATGATGTACCATCCTTTACGAAAATCATACGCAGCACCGAAACTTGCATTGGACTCGTGCACGGGATTGTTAAAAAATTATGTACTTTCATGTCGAGATATACTACACGGCCCTGCAACTGCTATATGTATAGGTACGTTGCTAAAAAAAAAAAAAAAAAAAACAGGGTCCACCCACCCAAGTACTGACCAGAGCGAGAGGTGCTTAACTCTGTAAACGTGCGATCTCCAATAAACGCACACGTCTGTCGCTTTCGCCCCTTTAGATGATATGCGAATCGGATATTTAAATGGTCACATATCGTGAAGGGTTGCCGGATGCTGTGTATAAAGTCGCGAATTTGTCCTGCGACCTCTCGGAGCTCTTTATACCTGAAAAAAAGGACTGTATCAGTTTCAAATAAAGTAGGGGTTGTGTGGTTTTAATAAAAATTACAAATTCAGGGTAAATCACGATAATCCAGAGTAAAAAGATAAAAAAGACAACGACACGCGGTGTTCCCAAGCGGTCACCCATCCAAGTACTGAACGCGCCCAACGTTGCTTAACTTCGGTGATCGGACGAGAACCAACTCAACTCAACTCAAAATAATTTATTAACAATCGTATATACAATATATATATCTACATGTCTACTAAGATTGACAGTTCATATATTTAATGTTTTTGATATATGTAGAATGTTCCTGTCCCCTTGGATATACCATTCTTCTTTTTGTTCGCTGCTGTTGTGTTCACTTCTGCTGTGGGTTGCAATTTTCTAACTGCTTGTGTTATTTCCGATGATTATATATGCATTTGTTTGGCGGGAAAAGTTTATATCAAAAAACCCGCTTTTAAGTTTTTGCCTTGTGGCTTTAGTATTTTAGTTTATAGTTTCTGTAAATATGGGTAAGTTTTGGTACGTAAGTTTATGTTTGATTTTAGTTGTGTGTTTTGTTTTATGTTTGTGATATTTTGTAATAGTGGATTGTTATTGTTAAGTTGTGTTGTGTAAAACTTTTGTGAAATTCTGTCTATGTATGTCCTTATGTATTCTATCTGTGATAGTTCGTGTAGTGTAGTTATTCTGGTGTACCTGTCTTTTTCTGTTATCAGTCTGAGGCATTTGTTTTGAAAACGCTGTAGCGGTTGCATAGCGGTATTACTAATTCTGCACCAGACTGGTGCGGCGTATGTAATTGTAGGTTGTATGATTGCTGTGTATATTAGTCTTTTGTTTTTTGTGGATAGTTTACTGTTTTGTGCTAGTAGTGGGTAGAGTGATTTTGAAATCGCGTATCCTTTGGCGATGCTCTTTTTAATGTGTTGTGTGAAGTTTAGTCGTTTGTCCAAGTGAACTCCTAGGTATTTTACTGTGTCAGATTGTTCAATGTTAACATTGTTTACTTTGATTTGTTTGAATATTTTTGTATTTTTGTATTTTCTGGCGAAGATGATGGATTCTGTTTTCTCGGAGTTTAATGAAATTTTCCTGTTTTTGAAATAATTTGTGAGGATGTCCAGGTGAAATTGTGTCTGTTGTGTGCTAATTATCGCGGTGTCAGAATGTGCGTATATTGCTGTGTCGTCTGCAAAGAGGGAAGTTGTTGTTCTCGGAAATTCTGGTACGTCGTGTAGGTATATGGTAAAGATTTTGGGACCAAGGATGGATCCCTGAGGTACGCCGGCTTTAATATGTGTTTTTGTCGATTTGGTTTGATTTATTTTTACTGTGAAATTTCGATCTGTCAGGTATGAATGTATCAGTCTAATTATGTATGTCGGTAATTTCAGTTTAATCAGTTTGTATATTAGTCCTATTGTCCATACTTTGTCGAAGGCCTTTTGTATGTCTAGTAGTATCATCGTGGTTACTTTGTCTTTGTTAAAGTTTAGTGTGATGTCGTTTACTATTCGTACTACCTGTTGTGTCGTGCTATGTTTGGGCTTGAATCCGAACTGTGCATTTTGGGTGATTTTTGTTGATTTTTCAATTTTTTCTATTCGTCTAAGTATTATTTTTTCCGCTAGTTTCCCTAAAGTGGAGAGAAGACTGATTGGTCGGTATGCATTTATGTCCTTATTGTTTTTTCCTGGTTTGGGTATGGGGACTACAACCGCAGTTTTCCAGTTCTGAGGAAAGTATTGTAATTTAATTATTCCATTAACTATATACATTAACTGATTTATTGCCTTTTTTGAAAAATTTTTTATAATTATGTTTTGGATTAGGTCATCTCCTGGTGCTTTGTTGTTAGGTAATGTTTTAATAATGGATTTTATTTCTTGTGGGTTTGATATTATATTTTTTAGTTGGTTTGTTGGAATAAAGTAGTCTTTTGTCTTTTGTAAGAATTCATTAACGTCCGATGTAATTTGTTGGTGGAATGTTTCGTCTGGGTCTAATGTATGTACTTTTGCAAATTGTTGTGCTAGGATGTTCGTTTTTTCTTTGTCTGTCATGTATTCTATGTTGTTGTTTTTAAGTGTTGGTATGGGTTGATACGTTTTACGGAGTGATTTTGTTATTTTCCAGAGTGTGTTGTCTTGTGGTTTTAGTTGTTCGAGTTTTTCAGTCCAAGTCTTATTACGGTGTTCCTTGATAAGGGTTCTTATCTGTTTGTTTGTTTCTGTTAATTGGTTTTTTGTTTCGGGATTTGCTGTATGTTGCCATCTTTTTCTTATTGCATTTCTGTGTCGTATTGCTGTTCTTATTGATTCCGGGAGTACGTCTTTAGTTGGGTCTACTTCTATTATTCTGGTAAATTTTTGTATAGTTTTCGTAATAGTATTCGTAAATTGATTTATACAGTCATCTAGTGCTTGTGTGTTTTCAAATTGTTGCGTGATTTTTATGCTTTTGTCGAGTTCTTGTCTGAAATGTTGCCAGTTTGTCGTTTTGTACGATCGTATTTTTATTTTAGATTGTTGTTGGGTGTTGCAGTTAATGTCAAATATTACCGGGTTGTGATCGGATTCTAGTTCTGAGAGTGATACTGGTTCTATTAGTTGTTGAATGTTTTTTGTTATGATTAGATCTATGGTAGTAGGAGTGGTACCGTTCCATGGGAAGTGTGTTGCTGTGTTGGGGAAAAGTACGTCTAAGTGATTATTATTTGCATATTCTCTTACAGTTAGTCCGTTCCGGTTATTCCTGTGGCAGTTCCAACTATAATGTCTGGAATTCAGGTCACCAACTAATATTGTTTTTCTGTAGGCACTAAATATATTGTCAAGGTCACTAACACTAATATTGTTTCTCGGTGAGTTGTAAGCACACACTATGTTTATATTATTTTCTAATCTTACGCATAAAGTTTCTAGGCTAATATTGTCTATATGGTTAACACTATGAGAAACACTATTTTTTATTATTATGGCCACACCGCCCTGTCCTGTGTCATTCTTACTGTCTTTGCGAATTATGCTAAATCCCTTAATTTTAATTTTATGTACACTTTTTAATTTAGTCTCATTCACTAAAACTATATCTACACTATGTTCACTAATAGAATTTATTAATTGTCCTATTTTATTTATAAGTCCGTCTGCGTTCCACGTAATTATTTTTAATTTATAACCCATATTTGTTTAAATTTAGCGTAAAATTATTGAATGCCGTAAATTTTTCAAATGCGGTTTTACACGTTGTCAATATTCGATTTAAATCCTTTACGGCTTTCAACATTTGATTTACGTTAATTAGGGAATTTAGTTTTTTTAGTTCTTCTACGAGTTGCTGGAATTCTGTAACTTCGTCGTTTTGTTGGATATTATTATCAACTTTCGGAACTTCCTGTGTGGGAGTTTGGGTCCACGGATTTGTTGTGGGGGGTGGTGCTGGTACTCTTAGCTGTGGAAATTGTTTTTGACTGTTGACGTTTGGTTTTGTGATTCTCAATGTCGATTTGGTACTGTCTGTTTTTTCTTGTAGCCTTGTAAGAATTTTTATATATATTGGGCAGCTCTCACTACTGGCCGGATGTGCACCCTCACAGTTTGCACACTTAGCGGGTAGGTCTTTTGATTTTGTGCACTGATATGTCCAGTGCTCTTGTGCACATTTAACGCACTTAACTACTCCACGGCAGTTCCCAGTGGCATGGGACCATTGTTGGCAACGACGGCACTGTGTGACACGTTTTTTGTTTTGCTGTCGCTCCCAAGTTATCCGTGTGTAGGCTACGCTCTTAACTTCTAGCTGTAGTCGTTTTAAAGTTACGTTACTTTTTGTCACTACTAGATACAATGGGGTTACTTTTGTTTTCATTTTATAAACGTTTATGACCGGAATATTTTTGCCATTTAGTTCTTCGATTATTTCCTCGCAGGATAAGTCTCCATTTAATCCACGTAAAACAAATGCATGCGACTTCTCTTCGGTGTCCGCAAATGTGTGAAATTTCACATTATCTTCATCCATGTATTTGATAAATTCTTTGCGCTCTTCTCTGTCTGTTATAAAAATATTTGTAGTGTTGGTGGTGTATTTTACTGTAAAGCCTTTGTTACCCTTCGCGCTAATTTGCTGAATCAGTTGTTTATGGTCTTTTGCTTTACCATGCACGACTACTGGAGGAGGCGGTTTAATTTTACGAGGCGCTATAATTGTATGCGGGGTTTCGGTGACACTTTCGCTTTCCGAATCGTCGTAATCCATTTGCGTATTACTTTCATCTTCCTGTTGTAACGGTGCAAATTTGTTTTCTGTAATTGTAATGGATTCTTGACTATTCGTTCTTTTACTCAATTTTACGGACTTCTTTGGCACGTGAAAACCATCAGAATCTGCGGTGTTTAAAGAATTCGTTTTAGTTTTAGCATTTTGTTCGAAGTTCATCCTGAAGCTGGACGCCTGCATTGTACTCAGCGCATTCTGTGTAGGTCGGTTTCCGGTAGGGTAGCACGCGGTTGCACCTGCAAACTGGTCTTCTATTGTTTGCGTTTCAGGTACTTTGAAAATTGTGGATTCTGAACTATCTTTATTACTGAGTTGCTCTAAACTTTCACTAATAATTTTATTTCTTAACATTAAAAGATTAGGTGTAGGGATAAAAGGGATGAACCAATGATATGGAATTCACCAACCTTTAATGACTGCGATCTTGATTCAACGCTGGTCGATCAATGTAACGAAACTATTAATTGATTGCGGACTGTAGTAATGTTAATTAGCACGCGAACCGATTGTACGGCACTAATTACTGCAAAATAACCACGAAAACATATTGCGTACGTGTGACGCTTGCTACGACCTTCGAAGCACTCGTATTTCTGTTCTTTCTCACCATTTAGTCCCTTTTCTTGTAGGTAGGTAGTGAATAGAACCGGATTATAGGAAGGGGTTGAGTACTGTTAGGTTAAAGGATAAGCGACATTAATTAATATCTATAAGCTTAAGGTAAAACGTGTAAATAGGGTAAATAAGCCTAAACATACCGCCCACCAAAATAAGTGCGAAGCAACTTATTTTAAAAGTAAACGGCAACAAATACTTATACGTATACACTTACGAAAAATACTAAAACTATTTTTACAAAGGAAGAGGATATAGTTTAACAAGTGGTCTTTTGAGAAAACCTTGCATTGTTTTCACACCTGCCACGCGGCTAATGTTGTCTGAACCAACATACAGTTTTTCTATGCGCCCTAATTTCCAATGTAAAGGTGCGACTTGATTGTCATGAATTAAGACTAACGTTCCAATTTTCGCCTCAGAAGTAGGGTAAACCATTTTGCCTTCTGTTGCAAAGAATGCAAATATTCATTACGCCAACGCTTCCAAAATGATTGTTGGATGCGTTGAATAAGTTGCCAACGATCTAATTTTGATATTTCCAACTCAAGGAGAACTGGATCGGGTATGACAGAAACAGGCTCTATATTCAAAAATGGGACGGACTTAAAATGAAAAATCATTCGGATCTGAGCTCATGGGCACAGAGGCCTTGAATTTAAAATGGCTTCAACCTGAATTAAAACCGTGTTTAATTCCTCGTATGATAATATCTGGTCGCCGATCACTCTTTTTAAATGTGTCTTGACAGACTTAATTCCAGCCTCCCACAACCCTCCAAAATGAGAAGCTGAGGAGGATTGAAAACGAATTCAATTCCTTCAGCATGCGCTGATTGAGTCATCAGTTGCGAGATTTCGTTCGATGCTCCAACAAAATTAGTACCGCAATCGGAATAGAGTTTCAGGCATTTACCCCGGCGGGCTATAAAGCGTCGTAACGCGGCGATAAAAGCATCCGCCGACAAACTTGACACAAGCTCTAAATGAAGAGCCTTTGTGCTGAAGCAAACAAATAAACAAATGTAAGCCTTTAGTGACCTTACACCTCGATTACGGCTCATGAGAATAAAGAAAGGACCTCCAAAATCAACTCCCGTGTGTAGGAAGGCCTTTACAGAGGTAAACCTTGATGCCGGCAAATCACCCATCGGAGGACAATAAGCAATTGGTTTCACTCTAAAACATCGAATACAAGATTTTAAACACTGACGTATGACTCTTTTTGCTGACAAAATCCAATAATTTTGGGTTAGTAAAAATTGTGTGGCTTTAAGACCAGGGTGTAAGTATGTTTTATGGCAGTCCAAGATGATTAACTCTGTTAATCTGTGAGTGCGAGGAAGTACCAATGGAAATTTTGTTTCATATGGTAATTCCGAGTTTCTGAGCCGACCGCCCACCCTCAACAAACCACGCGAGTCGATAAAAGGGGTAAGAGGTCGAAGATGTTTACTAATTACCTTACCCCGTTTAATATTTTCTATATCCTGACCAAATGATTCTTGCTGAATTCTCTTAATCAATAATTCCATAGCGTGTTGCTGAGACACAGACACGTTATCCGAATTCTCACCAACTGCCTGTCTAGCAACTTGTACCTTACGAACAAACTGGTAGACATATGAAACAATTCTACATATCTTTTGTAGATTTGAAAATCTCTCTAGTAACGAATCTAAAAAATTATCTGTCACAACCACATTTAATACCAATGTACGTTTCTCCACATCTATTGGAGATGTATCAATTAACTTTGGCATGTGGGTAACCGGCCAATTTTCTTCTGGAAGTGACAGCCATGGAGGGCCTGTCCACCATAACTGATGATTGACTAAATCTGAAGCTAACATCCCTCTACAGGCGCAGTCTGCGGGGTTATCATGTGACCGAACATGGTTCCAAGATGCAGGAGGAACGCGATCCTGAATATGCGAAATCCGATTACTTATAAAAGTTTTCCAGTTATAAGATGACGATCGAATCCAACACAGAGCGACTGTAGAATCGGACCAAGCAACTACACGATCTAACGACAGACGAGTTTTATATGTATTTTGGACAAATGCCACTACATCAGACAATAACACAGCACCGCACAATTCGAGTCTTGGCAACGATATGCGCTTTGTGGGCGCAAGTCGAGATTTTGCACATACTAAGGCAACCTTTATATCACCCTGTATGTCAACAGTACGAAAGTAAATCACAGTAGCATACCCTGCCTCAGACGCGTCACAAAACGCATGCAACTGTAGATCTTGAACATCATCCGAAATAATCCACCGAGGAATTTTAAGGTCTGATAATTGCGACATTTGTTGCAAATAAAGTTTCCACTTTGAACGTATGGTCAACGGGGGACTGTCATCCCATTCAAATCCTAAAATCCATAACGATTGTATTAAATGCTTGGCCAAAAATACTAACGGCGCTAATAGCCCTAACGGATCAAAGATCCTTGCTACTTCGGACAACATATTTCTTTTAGTACATGGTCTGTCTATGATATTTGTATCATAGAAGAATTGATCAAGCGACGGTTGCCAACGCAAGCCTAATACCTTTTGGGTAACATTGTTAGATTCCTCGAAGGAAACAGCTTGTTGATAACGATAAGATTCTGGTAAATCATCAATGATACTAGCAATGTTACTATTCCATTTTCTCAATATAAAACCTCCAGCCTCACAAATCTGATTTAATTCAGAAACTAGACGTTTAGCTTCATCAGGTGAACTGCACCCGGTAATCACATCATCGACATAAACATCCGACAACAAAACTTTGGCAGCGTTTGGATATTTAGGTGCTTCAGCATTCAAGCTCCTTAATAACACGCATTGCCAAGAACGGTGATGAAGTAACTCCGTAGGTAACAGTATTCAATTGATACTCGACTATTGACTCTGATGACGTTGGTCTCCAAAGTATTTTTTGATAAGCCCGATGATTCGGAGCAACAAAAATCTGCCTGTACATCTGTTTAATATCGGCAGTTAATACAATGGGATATAACCGAAAATCCAACAACAAAGCAAAAATATCTTTCTGAAGCAGAGGTCCTGGCATCAAATGTTCATTCAATGACCCACCACTGGGACAAACCGCGGATGCGTCAAACACCACTCGAATTTGTGTAGTAGTGCTTTCCGGTTTCATAACCGCATGGTGCGGAATATAATATTCCGGAGATGGAATATTGCTACTCATTGAGGCATTTACTGGTGTCATATGCCCACTGTTGGAATAGTCTTGCATAAATTGTTTATACAAAGTGTATAATTCCTGATTCTTTTCCAAACGACGTTCTAATAATAAAAACCGATTAAGTGCGACATCCCGAGACCCAACAAACAACGGTTCAGGACCACTAAACGGCAACGATACAACGAAACGACCTGTTTTGTCTCTCGAATAATTGCTACGAAAGTGTTTTCACAAATTTCCTCTTGTGGGGATAACTTGTGTGTTGGAATGTCTGGAATGTTTTCCAGTTCCCAGAATCTAGTGATACTAGACTCTAAGGGTTCTACGAATGCACACAATGACGTGCCACTTGTCACTGGAGACACAAACTTGCCTGTCAGTAACCAACCAAATGAAGTGCAGTGCAACTGGTTCATCAGGTGAACCCGAACGAGTTTCATTACCCAAAGTGCGGGCAAAAATATCTGCTCCCAACAACAAGTCTATATTACCTGGTTTATCAAAAGAGGATCGGCTAAGTCTAAACCTTTTATATGTATCCAATTTTTCGAGGAGATTGGAGCCGTTGGTAACTTTCCACAAATCTCTGGCAATACAAATGCTTGAACTGAATATTCTGGCATTGTGTGTCCAACGGGTTTGATTTTACAAACTACCTTTCCGGTAATATGAGATGACGCTAACCCCAACCCTTCTACCTTTAATGCAACCTTTGATTTATTTAATCCAAGCCGTTGACGGCATTTTTCCGTTATAAAAGATTCCATACTTCCACAATCCAATAATGCTCTTACGATTTGCGCTTGTCCGAATTCATTGCGAATAGAAACTTGAACTGTCGATAACAATGTAGAAGCACTTGACAATTTCGACGAGAACAATGTACTACAATTTGAGGTAGAGGCAATATCTGAAACCTCTGCAGCAGCAGGTTTTGTTTCAACACCAGAAGCAGAATTTTCAAAATGAAGGAGGGTATTATGACCCTTTTTGTGACATTTTTTACATACCGATTTTGACGGGCATGTTGCAATTTTATGTGTATCTTGAAGACAATTGGTACACAAATTTTTATCCTTTGCAGTATTATACCTTTCTTGAGGAACCTTATCCAAAAAAATTTGACAACGATAAATCTGATGATTACCATTGCAAACCAAACATTTTACCGCGTTTGAAGTTGTAAGTAATGAGGTTTTAACATATGACTTCGGATTAAAAGAAAACGCTTTTCCTTAATGTTTGTATTCAATGTGTGTTTTGAACTTGACTTCGACGGTTCGGACGAAATCATACTACTAATTTCCAAAGCTTTACACTGTTTTTCAAGAAATGATTTCAATTGCTCGTATGTAGGTATTTCTTCATTATTTTCAACCTCAAATGCCTTTACGAGGTCAGCATCAACCTTTTGCTCAACAAATTAAACAATATTAAATTAAGTAAATCAATTTTTATTTGACGTAAACCTGACAAATTCTCTGTAAAACAATTCAACAAATCCCTAAGTTCTGTATGTGATTTTGCTTTCACCTTAGGACAATTTTCAAGAGCTGACCAATATGTATTGACAATCAAACGACGTGAGTCATAGCGTTGTACTATAACGGAGTATGCAATTTCATAATTGTCATTATTTATTGGTAGATGACGAATTAAATTTCTGGAATCTACATCCAACGCTTCAGTAAGAAATAAAAACTTTTCGATTGGTAATAACTGTGTATTTAAATGAATGAGATTTTTATACAAACTATGAAACGATTCCCAATGCTCTATGCGTCCAGAAAAGCTCCCAATAGCGACCTTTGGAAGTTTTAAATTACTGGTGATACCTATACCAGCGGTATCATACGACGATCTACTTGTAGAAAACGGTTTCGCTTCCTGCTTACTTTCAACCAAACTAACAAATTTTGCCCCAATAACTTTAATTGATATTAAAGTTTTATCCAATTCAATTCTGATTGCTGTAATCTGACTCAAACTGTCCGAATCATCCTCGTCTAACACACACCTTTTGTAGGATGCATCAAATTCTTCCTTTATCTCTACAGCTGACTGTACCATCATCGAAGCGATTGCTTGGTTTTCAAGATTATATTCCAACTTTGAAATACTTTCAAACAAATTTTCTATCCTATCCAAACACCCTTTTCCATCTACTATAAGACGGTCCATAAGCATCTGAGTCATTTCGAACAAAATAACTATTCCCCTAAACACGAGTACCCTTGTCACAAAATAACAAATCTTAAAGATGTAACCCAAACTAATGATGAACATGTAACTACTCTACCAATTTTCAGAAACTAGCAATTATGTAGCTAATCCCTGAGTGACACTTTAATTTAACGTTAAATGAGACTTGTGTTGACCACAACCCTTAAGATACCTCGAGGAATAACGGTTCTTTAAGCTCTCACCAAAATAGATTAGTGCAGCTTCAGGTATACAATGCAAGTTCTTAGAACAGGGGTATCGCCATGATGTTTTTCCTATTTGTATACGCTTAATTTAAATTAACTGCCTTTTTTAATGCACTTAAATTTTTAAGAAGTAACTTTTTAAAATGCAACGGCATGTACAAATATTATGAAATAAGCCTAACTGCAATTACTATTAATGTGTAAACTGACCTGATTACTCTAATTGTTTGATTAGATAATCAATTTTTATATGCAAATATTAATTAATGCGGTCGAAAGGAACCAAAATGTAGGGATAAAAGGGATGAACCAATGATATGGAATTCACCTACCTTTAATGACTGCGATCTTGATTCAACGCTGGTCGATCAATGTAACGAAACTATTAATTGATTGCGGACTGTAGTAATGTTAATTAGCACGCGAACCGATTGTACGGCACTAATAAAATACCATTTTTTCTTCACCTTTTTTTTTGAACTTCCTTGTTGATGGATAAAGTGAAGCTTTAACTATTCGCGGCTAAGTCTGGGAATTACCCCAAGGGTGAGCAATGAGAAAAGGGGGTGGTGATGGTCTAAACTCTACGATAAACTAACAAAAGGAAAATGGGTTGAGCGCCACTGTATCTGAATGAACGGTTACACTAAAAATTCAATATTCCTATGAGAAGATACAGAAACTCATGGGATATAAATGCAATTAAACTTACAACTTACTAAACTGAAGTATCTGGAAATCTCTGGAACATACTTACTACCTCTCTGGTCACGATGAACCTGGAACAAAATACACAACAAATTCTTTATTAGAAAAACACAGTTTGTGCTTTCCAATAAAAATACCTGTTAATAATTGCAGGTGGATAATATGGGGATTAACACACCAAGGCTTTTTAAATCAGGAATAAATACTTATAACAAACCAGTTGCAGCAAATAGGGGCCTTTTTAAATTACTTCAGCCTTGTACAATTTCATCGATTAACAAGCTCATGTTCTTTTAAGAATTTAGTATATCTAAATATGCATGGAATAAAAAACTTGAGTCTAAAAATGGAATTTAATATGTTTTTTCTTTGTTAAATGTTTCTTTGAATGTGGTAATAAATTGTACAAAATAAAATTAAGTTTCAATACATCTGTTCTGACTTAACAGACCTTTAAATTAATTATCATGTATCAAACAAGTTTTAGTACCAAGTTTCAGATCTGAGTTCTGGTTTACAAGTTTTACAAAGATTATTTCTATTAAAACGAATCACATGTGTTTTTAACTTAAGCAAACAACTTTTCATTTACATCTGGTATTAGAGGCTTATAAAGGTTTCAATATGAGTAAATAAATATTTTAAAAGGCAAAAAAAGTGGACTGAACTATCATTTTGTTAACAAGTGACTTTATGCAAATTTGTAATACTATTACTGTATTAATTTTAGCTATTTTCTTTCATGTTGCTCTAAACATACAAAATTTTTAACTCGATCAAACGGACTTCGAAATTTATGTATTCGAACATTTATGAATCTTCACAAACAGAATAAAGAAAGATTGATACCTGTAGGTTTTTGTTTCCAAATCTAATTATTAATTACCAGCACACATGTTCCAAAAATCTGCTTCTCGACTGGTTATTACTAAACTTTGATCGCCTCGACAAATGAACTGCACCCCAATATTGGATTCAAATACAACATAAACCATCATTTCATTCCGTCCGTAATGTCATACACTAAAGGGGATAAAAATATTTTATAATTTATTCAGGTTTGAAGAGAGCTTACCGTTAACAAGTCTCAAAACAATCTTTAAGGAATGGCGTGTTTTAGCGCTTTGCCGGATTCGCAGGAGCTTGGCACTTCATCCGCGTCCCAAAGCAAAACTCACCACCTTCTACCATCTCCCATACCAACCGATGTGGAGGCCCCACTTAGGTAAGGCCTGGAGTTTCATCTTCTTAACAAACTAAAGAATGCTCACGCGACTACATCTATCAAGACAAATGGCGGCCCCTTCTAGCGACACATCATCGGCGTGTCTATCTCGTGACCGGTATGCACACGCGCTGTACCGATTGTACGGATGCGTAGGAAATATCCGCCTGAAAGGTGACAACACAACCTACTAAGCTCCAAATAAATTCGTTTCTTGATAGTTATAAAAATACCAAATATCTCCGTACAAAACATTTAAATTCCTTAAGTGAACACGACTTCCCGCTTTCATATAGAATTGTTCCTTTATGATTTTACAACATCGAACACAAGGATTAAATACCACAGAATATATTTATGTTGAAGCGGTTCTTATGATCATAATGCTATAGAATATATTTATGTTACACAGCCCCCGAACAAAAAAGAAAAAAAACTTTGAGATTAACCATATGCCAACATATACTTAAACGAGAAGTTTTTTTTTTATAAGCAAAGACGAAACTACTACTTAAACAAAAAATGGGTACCGAAAATACCATTATAAAAAAAAATCCAACCAAACTAAAATAAACTTGAAACTTGATTTCAAAAAAAATTCTTACTAGTGACTTTACTAATACTAAAATAGGGTGCAAACAAGCGAGTGAGTAGGTAACTCTGCGTACCACACATTCGTTAGGAAACAAAATAGGTAAGACATAATCGGTAGGAAGACATGATCGGTAAAGGACAAAATATTGAGGTCAAATACTCACGAGTTACAACCTATCAAAGAACAAACCTACTAAGTTCATGAAACTTAAACTAAAACTCAAATAAAACCTCGACGTAAACTATCGTAAAACAACAAACAAAAATTTTTTCTACCAACAACTTTAGCATTATTAACACAAAATCGAAAAACCAATTCCAAAGTATTTACATATTAATATCTTTATGAAAATGTTTCCATTACTGCTGAGCAAAAAGGAATCCAGCACAGGAATCACAAAAGAATGTTGTATTTACAAAAATTACTTTTCTTTGATTTAGTCTCACTAATACTAGACGAAATTGAAAACCCACATCAACTATATGGATATCAACGATCATCCAAAAATATTTTCTTCTTGACAAAAATATTCAACAACCAAGTAGCATCACTGACTAGCTACTGTTTCTACAAAGAAAATAGTTAGCACTTCTAACCAATTTTCTTTTATCCGGACGCTCCAAAAATTTTCTACACTACAATGGCCGCACCAAACATTCCGACACAACTCGTCTCAAAAAATTACCATGTAAGCATCTCGCTTACTCCAAGCATAACAACACTCAAGTGACCGTCTCAAAAGCGAATCTCACTTAAGCGATCATTCACCTAACTTAAACTAAATACACTCACAAAATGAAACAACAACTATTTACATGGTCTCACCACAACTATGATAACTACATACACCAGACAATCTACTTGTCTCTACCTATTTAAATTGATAATTTGTTAACATGTATGACATCACCAACACTTCTGCAACTCTACTATGAACCAAAACAAAACGCAGACGAAATTATATTTTATCTGAACTAACCACTTAAATTGAATAATCCAAAAACACGTTTCTTGATGACTAAAAGTACTTGAAATAACTGGCGATTTCCATAAACAACAAGATACCAGAAAAGCTTTCAATCGAACACCTCTTATTCGACAAAAGAAATCATAAACGACGAATTAATCCTTTGAGGATAGTCTGGACTGATGGCGGAATAAGGTTTCAGATCTTTAATATGCCATCTACCTGCTCTCGATCCATCCAAATTAACCAAATCATATACCACACTCGAGCACTTCTTTTTAACTATACTTAAAACAAACTTTGGAGCAAGTTTAGCAGAAAATTTATTACTCGCACTCGACAATACTTTATTGGACCTCCATACTTTATTACCAACCTCAAAAGAAATATTTCTCCTCCTTAAATTATATTGATTACTCGAACGTTCATAAGCTAAATGCAGTTTCGTTCGGACGTCTTCAAATACCTTAAAAATACCTTGACGATCAGAAGTATATAATGGGCGACTACCAGGAATGATTTCGATATCACTTTCGGGAGTAAATCCACTACCATAAAACTTTCCTGTGATAGGGATATGACGACCAAAAACTAAAAATTCGGGGTATAACCCGTCGACTCATGTTTAGCAGAATTAATAGCAAATTGAATCTGCGCTAACTCAGTATCCCATGTATCATGTTCTTCAAGATAAGATCGAATAGCTGTCCCTACTGTTCTATTAATTCTCTCGACAAAATTACACTGCGGCGCATAAACAGCATTATACCATATTTTCTGAATTTCAAACCTATTACATAATGACCTAAAAATTCGACCAGCTAAATTTGAACCATTATCGCAAATAATAAATTGTGGCACTCAAACACTAAGAAAACTTTTGTTCCATAAACTGTTCTATAACATGTGACTTTGCACTGCGTAAAGGATGTAAAATTGTGTATTTCGAAAACCAATCTCCGACTACCAAAAGCCATTTAAATCCTAATTTCGAGCGAGGAATGGACCCATAAGATCCAATGCAATTATCTGAAATGGAAATTTAGCTTCTTTCTCTTTTCCCATTAGACCTAAAGGACCTGCGTTAGAAGATTTTGTGCACCACACACTAAACATGCACGACAAAATTTCAGCACATCTAAACTCATCTTTGGCCAATAATAATTTTCCTGAACTCTGGCAATAGTCTTCGAAAATCCAAAATGTCCCGCAACTGAGGGATCATGACACGATCTGATAACTTCTTCCCGTTGGGCTTTCGGAACTAAATATTTCCACTCTACGATGTTAGATGTTAAAGGCAAATTCGATGGAATAAACTTAAAACAAACTCATTCTCAACTTTCCATTGAGGGTATTTCTCAGGTGACATCAAAATCTTATCACGTAACGACACATACCAATTTTCTAAATTATCAAGCTTGACCTCTATTAAATTTATGATATATTTTTCTTCCGGAGTTGCACGACTAAGACAGTCAGGAACTACGTTAAACTTTCCTTTCCTGTGTACTAAGTCAAACGAATGCTGTCTCAACCTTACTGCCCACCTAGCAAGTTTTCCTGTAGGGTTCTGCAAATTACTTAGCCAAAGCAACGAAAAGTGGTCTGTGACAACTGTAAAACGAACTCCTTCTACCCATGGACGGAATTTTTCAATGGCAAAGATTACTGCAAGACATTCTTTCTCTGTTGTTGAGTAATTTCGCTCAGCACGATTGAGGGTTTTGCTGGCGTACGATATCACACGTTCTTCTCCATTAATGTTCTGGATTAACACAGCTCGAGACCGGTATTACTAGCATCACATTCAACAACAAACGGCGCGGAATAATCTGGCTGCGTCAAGAGTGGAGCAGACACTAAAGCTTCTTTAATCGACACAAATGAACGCTCTGCCTCAGGAGTCCAAGTAACGGTTTGACCTTTCTTTCTCTTCTTAATGAGGTCATTAATTGGCGAAACTAAAGATGAAATCCTTTATAAAACGACGATACCAACTACACATTCCGAGAAATCTCTTAACCTCCGTGGTGTTCTTTGGACGTGGAAATTGACCATAGCCGATACCTTATCTGGATCTGTTCTCAGAGAATTTGACCCTACGATGTAACCAAGAAACTTGAGTGACCTCCTAAAAAATTCGCACTTTTCTAGATTCAAGGTTAGATTTGCCTCTCTAACACGTTCCTTGACCTCATATAACAACTTCAAGTGCTCTTCAAACGTCGACGAACATAAGATTATATCATCCAGGTAACAAAAAACGTATGGTTCGAATTTTGGACCAAAAATTGCATCAACTAAACGTTGTTGAGTCTGTGCAGCATTTTTTAAACCGAACGGCATCGTCACAAACCTATATTGCCCTCGTGAAATAACGCTAAACGCTGTTTTATCTTTCGACGATTCACTAAGAGGTACCTGCCAGAATGATTTACGCAAATCAAGACTGGAAATATAATTTGCATTACGCAACATCCCTAGTATTCTATCGATATTTGGAAGAGGGTAACTGTCATGAACTGTAACATCGTTTAGTGCCCTACCATCAAAACAAAATCTATATTCCTTACTATCCTTCTTCTTGACCAATAACACGGGTGAATTCCACGGACTTTGACACGGTTCCACGACTTTTAATCGAATCATTTCATCCAGTTCTTTATCTAACTCTTTACTAATATAGGGGGACATAACATAAGGTCTTTTTCTGAAAGGTTTTGCATCTCCCGTATCAATATTCATCTCTATCATATTGGTTCGTCCTAATCTATCAACACTAGAGATTTCTTGAAATGAATCGATAGCAGCTTGTGCCGAGACCGCTGATCTACTGACAAATCATCCAAATGGAGTAGGCAATCGCTGTATTTCAATGGGACTGATGATGGACCTACATACGGAATAATATTCTCACTATCGCTTTGTACATGCCACGAATTGTTTCTAAAGTCAACTATCAATCCGAATAACTTGGCAAAATCGCTACCGAATATGAAAGCATGAGGTAAAAGACACAACTAAAGCACTGAGGATGCGACATTGCTTTCCTATTGAAATGGGCAAATCCACGATTCCTTCTACTGGTTTCACTGCCCCATCCGCCGTAAATATACCCTTCTTTTCTGACTTAAAAATTTTTAAATTTAATTTATCAATTAAAGGAATAGCGAGGGACCCTACCACCGATGTAGTACATCCTGAATCTAAAGACCAGTGACATCAATACCGAATAATTTAACCATCACATATGGTCGATTATCACCAGATTTTTCAATAAATAAAGAGTCAGTCTTGGGTTGTGATTCATTATGACAAAAATTTTTTACTACACTTAACCAATCTGACCATTCTTTTTTACTAACACAATTCCCTGCTCACAAATCATAACTGCTGCCTTTTGAGAAGGAATGTAATGCCGGCCGCGCAACATCCATCTCCTCATTCGTTTTTTGAACACGATGGGCACGTATCACGCATAACTCCTCTATGACCGCAACCGAAACAAAAAATTCTTTTAGGAAATCTACAATACCGAAATGAATGACCACGTCTCGAACAATTCCAACATCCGGGGATAATTTTTGGTGAACCCGTAGAACTAACCGAAACAGGTACTGGTAAAGACTTATCATTACCTATAATTTGAACTTGTGGAGCAGATATCTTCTGAGCATCCACACGACTTCCGACGTAGAAAAATCTTTTACATAAACTTGTCGTCTATCTCTTATTGGTAACTTAGCGTTGTTGCGAAAGTTAGATAAATTACTCGACTGAATAGAAACTGATTTCTGTTTTAACAACATGGCCTCCTCTAATTTTTTACATAATTTTATTAACGTAGGCATATCTTCAATATCAGAAAGAGCAAGTTGTGAAATAAATTCTGGCAGTAAATTTTTTCTAAGTATCCTAACTTTTGTAATCTCCGCTGGAGCATTGGGTAATCGACTAAATAAACTTTCGACATGAGCTACGAATAAAACAATTGATTCATCTCTCCTCTGACGACGATTCTTTATAGTTTCCCAGATCTCATCTTCTGAATGGGCTGGCAAGAAATCTTCTTTCAACCGACTTACTAGGGATTCCCAATCTTTTAAGGAATCTCTTACACTCCTAAACCACACTAAAGCATTCCCAACGAATAATTCGACTGATGACTCAAACAAATCTCTACTTGATACTTTACGTGATTGAGCCAACTCCTTCACCCTGTCTAAAATGAATACAACTGTTTGGGATCTCCTGAAAATTTAACTGACCAGGTACTAATAGGAATTGGTGGAGGAAGATATGAAAGAGTTTGTACTGGCGCAGCTACTACTAGTGGAGTTGTGTGACTTGCATCACCTGCGCTGTTTGGTGTTGTACTTGCCTTCACTTTTTCATACAATTCGGCCTCAACAGTAAGAATAGTGGCTAATAATTCTTTTTTTAATACATCTGTTTCCTTTGACTTGTCAGAGGAAGCCTTAAACGTTTAACTCGACCTGATACATGAACAAGCCTTGAGAGTACTCTTTTAAAAATAGAATCTCCAGAATCTCCTTCGAATTCTAACACCAAATGTTTTATCGACTCTATGGTAGCGTTTATTTCTTTATACTCGTCATAGAATTCTACTTTGTATACTGACAGATCAACCAAACAATCAGGTTTCCTACTTCCTTAGCTAACAATCTACTTAAGATTTTCCTCTTTTCTACTACAGGCCTGACACTTTCTATTCCACGAATTCTTAATTCATATTCAAGCTCTTCCTTGAGTAAATGCACAATTTGAAATGTTTCTGCCATTTTCAAAAAAATTGTTATGTCAACTTAAAAGTATTTTAACAAGTTCAACCCTGAAAAGATGAAAATTTTACTTTAGTATAAATATATACCTGCTACAACATTTAGACAATTATCAAATAAACTTTGAGGTTCCAGACACAACATGAGTACTATAAAACTTTTACCAAACTATTTTGAGTTTACCACAAGCCAATAGTTAAACGATGTTGTAACAACTTGTTACTAATCGAGCAAACCCTTTTAAACGAACGACCATCGAGCCTCACGTTGGTTGCGCTAGTAAAATACCATTTTTCTTCACCTTTTTTGAACTTCCTTGTTGATGGATAAAGTGAAGCTTTAACTATTCGCGGCTAAGTCTGGGAATTACCCCAAGGGTGAGCAATGAGAAAAGGGGTGGTGATGGTCTAAACTCTACGATAAACTAACAAAAGGAAAATGGGTTGAGCGCCACTGTATCTGAATGAACGGTTACACTAAAATTCAATATTCCTATGAGAAGATACAGAAACTCATGGGATATAAATGCAATTAAACTTACAACTTACTAAACTGAAGTATCTGGAAATCTCTGGAACATACTTACTACCTCTCTGGTCACGATGAACCTGGAACAAAATACACAACAAATTCTTTATTAGAAAAACACAGTTTGTGCTTTCCAATAAAAATACCTGTTAATAATTGCAGGTGGATAATATGGGATTAACACACCAAGGCTTTTTAAATCAGGAATAAATACTTATAACAAACCAGTTGCAGCAAATAGGGCCTTTTTAAATTACTTCAGCCTTGTACAATTTCATCGATTAACAAGCTCATGTTCTTTTAAGAATTTAGTATATCTAAATATGCATGGAATAAAAACTTGAGTCTAAAAATGGAATTTAATATGTTTTTCTTTGTTAAATGTTTCTTTGAATGTGGTAATAAATTGTACAAAATAAAATTAAGTTTCAATACATCTGTTCTGACTTAACAGACCTTTAAATTAATTATCATGTATCAAACAAGTTTTAGTACCAAGTTTCAGATCTGAGTTCTGGTTTACAAGTTTTACAAAGATTATTTCTATTAAAAACGAATCACATGTGTTTTAACTTAAGCAAACAACTTTTCATTTACATCTGGTATTAGAGGCTTATAAAGGTTTCAATATGAGTAAATAAATATTTTAAAAGGCAAAAAAGTGGACTGAACTATCATTTTGTTAACAAGTGACTTTATGCAAATTTGTAATACTATTACTGTATTAATTTTAGCTATTTTCTTTCATGTTGCTCTAAACATACAAAATTTTAACTCGATCAAACGGACTTCGAAATTTATGTATTCGAACATTTATGAATCTTCACAAACAGAATAAAGAAAGATTGATACCTGTAGGTTTTGTTTCCAAATCTAATTATTAATTACCAGCACACATGTTCCAAAATCTGCTTCTCGACTGGTTATTACTAAACTTTGATCGCCTCGACAAATGAACTGCACCCCAATATTGGATTCAAATACAACATAAACCATCATTTCATTCCGTCCGTAATGTCATACACTAAAGGGGATAAAAATATTTTATAATTTATTCAGGTTTGTAGAGAGCTTACCGTTAACAAGTCTCAAAACAATCTTTAAGGAATTGCGTGTTTTAGCGCTTTGCCGGATTCGCAGGAGCTTGGCACTTCATCCGCGTCCCAAAGCAAAACTCACCACCTTCTACCATCTCCCATACCAACCGATGTGGAGGCCCCACTTAGGTAAGGCCTGGAGTTTCATCTTCTTAACAAACTAAAGAATGCTCACGCGACTACATCTATCAAGACAATATGGCGGCCCCTTCTAGCGACACTTCATCGGCGTGTCCTATCTCGTGACCGGTATGCACACGCGCTGTACCGATTGTACGGATGCGTAGGAAATATCCGCCTGAAAGGTGAACAACACAACCTACTAAGCTCCAAATAAATTCGTTTCTTGATAGTTATAAAATACCAAATATCTCCGTACAAAACATTTAAATTCCTTAAGTGAACACGACTTCCCGCTTTCATATAGAATTGTTCCTTTATGATTTTACAACATCGAACACAAGGATTAAATACCACAGAATATATTTATGTTGAAGCGGTTCTTATGATCATAATGCTATAGAATATATTTATGTTACACTAATTACTGCAAAATAACCACGAAAACATATTGCGTACGTGTGACGCTTGCTACGACCTTCAAGCACTCGTATTTCTGTTCTTTCTCACCATTTAGTCTCTTTTCTTGTAGGTAGGTAGTGAATAGAACCGGATTATAGGAAGGGGTTGAGTACTGTTAGGTTAAAGGATAAGCGACATTAATTAATATCTATAAGCTTAAGGTAAAACGTGTAAATAGGGTAAATAAGCCTAAACATTAGGTTTATTCACTATTTCAGTTCTATCTACTAATTTATTACTACGTTTTCCATTACGTTCTGATACACAAAATTTATTCACTTTAAAGCGCGTTCTGGAAGCTTGTGGTTCTGAGGATATTCCAAAAAGTTTATCGGACGTTTTCAGTTTGTCTGTAAGATTTAAACACTATAATTAACACTACACTACATTATGATTACTTTATAACTAAAAACACTAGCAAAACTTATTTAAAGAATATATTAATAGTTCATAAAATTTAGGATTAAGAATAATTATTATACGTTATTGATCGTTATAATACGGACGGACTGAGATACATCTACACGCTTCGAGATCTCGGACACGACTGGACGAGAACCGGTGCTTTTCAACGTGGTTTGGTCGTTGTCTATAATAAAAGTCGGGTTCCGGGTATGTAAAGTGCTTATGCGAATGCACCTAACAAATATTCGAACTCCGCGTTTTCTTAAAATTACTCGAAAATTTAATATACGACGGCCGAGAAGTGGACCGAAAGGCGAGATAATCCTTATATCATAGCGAGCACCCTCTTCTGCAAATTCAATTTCAGCTGCATGAGATGATGTACCATCCTTTACGAAAATCATACGCAGCACCGAAACTTGCATTGGACTCGTGCACGGGATTGTTAAAAAATTATGTACTTTCATGTCGAGATATACTACACGGCCCTGCAACTGCTATATGTATAGGTACGTTGCTAAAAAAAAAAAAAAAAAAACAGGGTCCACCCACCCAAGTACTGACCAGAGCGAGAGGTGCTTAACTCTGTAAACGTGCGATCTCCAATAAACGCACACGTCTGTCGCTTTCGCCCCTTTAGATGATATGCGAATCGGATACTTAAATGGTCACATATCGTGAAGGGTTGCCGGATGCTGTGTATAAAGTCACGAATTTGTCCTGCGACCTCTCGGAGCTCTTAATACCTGAAAAAAGGGGCTGTATCAGTTTCAAATAAAGTAGGGGTTGTGTGGTTTTAATAAAAATTACAAATTCAGGGTAAATCACGATAATCCAGCGTAAAAAGATAAAAAAGACAACGACACGCGGTGTTCCCAAGCGGTCACCCATCCAAGTACTGACCGCGCCCAATGTTGCTTAACTTCGGTGATCGGACGAGAACCGGTTCTTTTCAACGTTAGTCGTGAGTTGATCGCCGTAGCGAATAGACGTATTTGATGCGCTCTTAAATTATCGTTGTGCGGTACGAAGTAAAGTTATTTTTAATTATTCATAAGTTCTAATAATAATCAATAGTGTAGTGTTTATAAATTATTTATTAAATTAATTAAATAGTGGCAAGCAATTAATTCGGATCTAGTATCCGAAAATCAAAAGAATGAGTGGGATTTCATTTCCGGACTTATAAAAACCTGTAAAAGGAAAAATAATCAGGTAGATTCCAGTAATAATACGGCAAATAAAATGCTTAAGAAAACAATAAACCCTGCAAAGCCTGCGGTAGTATTGAAGAATAGGTTTTCTCCGTTACAAAATTTGGAGGGATCTACTATCAATATGGAACAGGACGACCCGATTGATTCAAATGTAGGTAGTCAAACCACAATTGCATCCAGTCCGATTAAAACGAAAATGCCGCCGATTGTCATTCATGGGAAGACAGAAAATCATAAAGAATTTATTCAAATTATAAAATCAAAAATTCAAGCTGATTTCCATATAAAATATGGCAAAGACAACCTTACCATATTTACGTATCTTAAGGATGATCACAAGCGAATAACCGAGGTATTAAAAAACACTGAATATCATACATATTCATATAAGGACGAGAAACGAAGCACCCATGTAGTATACGGTTTGCCTGGGCAAATAGAGCCACAAGAACTGCAAAACGAATTGGAGCAGCTATACGGCATTAAGACAATTAAGTGTGCCGTAATGAAGAATACAAAACAGCCGTTGTACCTGATTACAACCGCGAATTTAATCAAGACGAAAAACTTAAATGATTCAGTGAAATACCTTTACCATACGAAAGTGCGGTTTGAACAATATCATAATAAAAAACTTATGATACAGTGCCACAGGTGCCAATTATGGGGTCACTCAGCAGCAAACTGTAATGCTAATCCCAAGTGTTTGAAATGTGCACAAAACCATTTCACGTATACGTGCACAAAATCAAAGGACACAGAAGCTAAATGTGCGAACTGCGACGGACCTCACCCCGCCAACAGCACGGAATGTGAAGTTTATAAAAGGAAACTTCAGGATATTCGTAAGGTAGAAATGAAACAACAACCACAAATTTTGACAAATTCCCTTAAAGACTTTCCGACTCCAAAATGGACTGCTGCTCCACCGCCATCAACAAATGCTTGGATAAAAACATCCGAAGTTAGAAAGCACGTTCCAGAAAAGGTAAACGATGCTGGTTTTTATGAGCTGATTGGCGAAATTAATAATTTAAATCAGTTGATTGATGTAGATAAAATGTTACAACTAGTTAAGGAGCTTAATCAAAAATTAAACACGTGTGGGGACAATTTATCAAAATTTTTAGCTTTTAGAGACTTTTGTAGTAAATTATATTAATGGATAAGGATATTAGAATAGCTAGCTGGAACGCAAATGGGCTCAGGAACAAAATACAAGAAGTTGCCGAATTTATTAATAGATTAGGTATTGATATTTTATTAATTAGTGAAACAAAGCTTGGTATAGGAAATAAGGTTAAATTTAGAAATTATAATTTAATTAGACAAGATAAAAGCACAGACAGCGGAGGTATTCTGGTATTAATTAAGAGTAATATTCCGTTTACACAAGTGAAAGTAAACGCGCTTTGTTCAATAGAAAGCGTGATCATTAGGCTGAACGACGACTTACATTTAATTGCTGTATACAATAGTCCCGCCAACAAGTTTACAATCGGCGACCTTATTATAGGTAATTTAAATGCTAAGCATTTAACATGGAACTGCCATCAAAATAACAAGAACGGTAATGCCCTATACAACTTTACACATACTACCAACAGTACTATACATTATACAAACACGAAAACGCACTTTCCCACTAATGGTATGACGCCGACGACAATAGATATAATAGTTGAGACAAACGTTCCTAATATACAAAACCTTTTCTCTCCCGCGGACTTAAGCTCTGACCACAACCCAATTATATTCACATTAAAAAACATTCGGACCGTCATTAAAACACCGTTACTAGATTACAAAAACGCAAACTGGACACAGTACAGAAAAGTATTGGACGAACATTTAATAATCAATAATAAAATTAAAAATGCGAATGATATTAATAATGAATTGAATAAACTCATGGAAGCAATAGAAAGCGCAAAATCCGCGTCGATCAAAACGGTACACTTACAAGAAGGATCAACATTACTGCCATATGATATTGTAGAGTCCATAAAAACTAAAAACCGTGCACGCAAAAAGTGGCAGAGAACAAGATCGGAGGAAGACAAACAAGATCTGACTAGACTCACTAAAATTGTTCGTAGACAAATCTGGGTATACAGAAATAACTCGTGGAACCAAAAAATTAGAAATCTAAACGCTAAAGACAATTCCATTTGGAGAATGACAAAATATCTAAAAAATAAAAACCGGTTAATTCCTACTTTAACACACAATACGACAAATGCCGAAACCGACGAGGACAAAGCCAATATATTAGCGGAAATTTTTAAAACTAATCACGAAATAGATCCCAATAATTGTTCTCATAACCAAATTGAAGCAGGTGTAGACAGACAGTTAAAACATATTAGAGAAACTCAAAACCCCAATTCAATTAAACGCACGTCACCATCAGAAATAAAAAACTTTATTCAAAAATTAAAAACTAACAAGGCTCCAGGTAGAGATAAAATTAATAACATTCTCCTTAAAAATCTAACAAAAAAAGCCATTGTACAACTGCACTATATAATTAACGCAATAATGTTGTGCGCATATTTTCCCGAATCTTGGAAAATGGCTTTAGTGACTCCAATTCCCAAACCGGGAAAGAATGCGAAATTGGCCACGAGTTATAGACCAGTAAGCCTATTACCATCTCTGAGCAAAATTGCTGAAAAAGTGATAAATAAGCGGATCAACGAATATATAATTAAAAACAAAATCCTGAAAAATGTACAATTCGGGTTTCGACAAGGACATAGTACAACAGGATAAGCAACTAGAATAGTCAACGACATTATTTGTGGATTTAACGAAAAGAAAATTACTTACATGGTACTTTTGGACTACGAAAAGGCGTTTGACAAAGTATGGGTCAAGGGTCTTATACATAAGTTAATTCACTATAATTTTCCGAATTATCTCGTAAACATCCTCTACAGCTATTTAACAACACGCACTTATATGGTTGCAATAGGAAAAGTACTCTCTAATAAAGTTCACATAAATGCAGGGGTACCGCAGGGTTCAATCCTTGGCCCAACCCTCTATTCAATATACATAAACGACATACCGATGTTAGGAGACACACACCTTGCACTTTACGCTGACGACACGGCAGTATATAAATGTTCATCTGACCCACAACAGGCACTTGAAAATATTGAGAAACATGTGAAGCTAATTCACAAATACTGTAAAAAGTGGAAAATCAAAATAAACTTTCAAAAAACAGAAACAATATTATTTCATCGTATATACAAATACCATCAACCCAATCGACCAGCATCTCTGTTTGGTGAACAATTTACGCCTAAAGACACAGTCAACTACTTAGGGATTCACTTAGACAAAAGACTCACGTTTCAACACCATATCCAACAATCAATTCAAAAAGCAATAATCATACTCAAATCAATATACGCCCTAATATCCAAAAATAGCAACATGGACAGAAGAAATAAGAAACTGTTGTATAGAGCAATTATAAGACCCACAATGACATACGCCGCTCCCGTATGGTGCGGGGCAGCCAAAACACACATAAAAAGGTTACAAAGATTCCAGAACAAATGCCTTAGGTTAATTATGAACGAAGGGCGTTACGTAAGGATTAAGGACTTGCATGAAAGAGCAAACATGGAGACGATAGAGGAATACATATATAAGACTGCACAAAAATTTTACACACAAACACGTAGGGAAAAACACAACACACTAATACAAGGCATAACAAAATTTCGACAAGAAAACCTACCTAAGAGGTATAAACACAAATACCCTCACCAGAACCTACCTATATTCGAAACACGTTTTTAGGTAGGGAGATAACTTAAAGACACTACAAATAATGAGGTTTTTTTGTTCTTTTTTCGTTTTTCCTCAGTCAGCTCATATAAAACAGCATCGCAAGTGTGGTTCGTAATGAATGTACAACCGCAACGACACTGGTTGAAAGACGACCTTCAGTGACCGTGGACTCGCGTGATTAGATCCATTTAATGTTTTAGTATCACACCGAGATCCCAACTTCTAAAGGTTACAGTCTTTGTGATGTAGTAACACTGAAGGATAAGCCGCCTCGGCCGCAGGAACTTTCGTTATACCGCAAACTTTTGTACATAATTTAGTTTTACGTGATATTTTTATCATAGTTGAGATTGTTATGTACATTTTCCACTTATGTAGATTTTGAAATATAGTTGATTTGATTTGATTTGATTTGGTGCTTTTCAACGTGGTATGGTCGTTGTCTATATTAAAAGTCGCGTTCCGGGTACGTAAAGTGCTTATGCGGATGCACCTAGCAAATATTCGAACTCCTCGTTTTCTTAAAATTACTCGAAAATTTAATATACGACGGCCGAGAAGTGGACCGAAAGGCGAGATAATCCTTATATCATAGCGAGCACCCTCTTCTGCAAATTCAATTTCAGCTGCATGAGATGATGTACCATCCTTTACGAAAATCATACGCAGCACCGAAACTTGCATTGGACTAAAAAGTTATGTACTTTCATGTCGAAATATACTACACGGCCCTGCAACTGCTATATGTATAGATACGTTGCTAAAAAAAAAAAAAAAAAAAAACAGGGTCCACCCACCAAGTACTGACCAGAGCGAGAGGTGCTTAACTCTGTAAACGTGCGAATCTGCAATAAACGCACACGTCTGTCGCTTTCGCCCCTTTAGATGATCTGCGAATCGGATATTTAAATGGTCACATATCGTGAAGGGTTGCCGGATGCTGTGTATAAAGTCGCGAATTTGTCCTGCGACCTCTCGGAGCTCTTTATACCTGAAAAAAAGGGCTGTATCAGTTTCAAATAAAGTAGGGGTTGTGTGGTTTTAATAAAAATTACAAATTCAGGGTAAATCACGATAATCCAGCGTAAAAAGATAAAAAAGACAACGACACGCGGTGTTCCCAAGCGGTCACCCATCCAAGTACTGAACGCGCCCAACGTTGCTTAACTTCGGTGATCGGACGAGAACCAATACCAATACCAATACATTTATTTACAAGATATTATATACAGTACATATTTATATATTTACATTTGCAAATTGATAAACATATATATATCTTCTTGCTTTCGTTGACAGCGTTCCCGTTTTTCAGTAACATACGCATTTTTCTTGAGGGTTTTCTTTGTTGATTTACAGTTGCGGTTTCATTTTATATAACAAGGTTATTTTTCGTGTTTGATTGTTTGAATGTTTTGTTTAGTTTTGTCAGGAAAAGTGCAGTTCACTAAAAAACCTGCTGGCCGTATTGTAGCTCGAGGCTCATTCTTCTAATTTACTTGTTTTGATTAAATATTGGGAGTGTTTGATATGGTAGTTTGTGTTTTAGTTTCAGTTTTGTGTTATTGCGTCTTGTGTTTGTTATATTGCTAAGTAGTGGATTGTTGTTTAATTTTGTTTCGTAAAATTTGTTGGACGTCCTTGTTATGTGCGGCCTGATGTATTCAATCTCTGTTTCGTCGTGTAGGTCTTGTATGCGTGTGTATCTGTCTCGTCCGGTAACTAGGCGAAGGCATTTGTTTTGGAACTTTTGTAACGGATCTAAAGCGGTTCTGCTGATGCTGCACCAAGCCGGGGCAGAATAGGTTATGATTGGTCTAATAATGACTTTATAAATAAGTAATTTGTTTTTTTGTGTGAGGTTGTTTTCTTTTGACATTAATGGGTATAAAAGTCTCATGGCCTGGTATCCTTTATTCACTAATTGTTTTACGTTATTTTTAAAATTTAGCCTTTGGTCCATTATTATACCTAGGTATTTAATATTTGGTTTTAAGGCAATTGGGGTTGTACTGTACGTTAGTGGCTTAAAAATTTTTGTGTCGTTGAATTTTCGTCTGAATATGATAGCTTCTGTCTTGGTAGGATTTACTGTAATTTTCCACTCTTGATAAAATTTCTCTAGCATGTTTATGTGGTATTGAATTTGTTGTGTTGAAACTATGGCCGAGAAAGAGTGAGAATATATTGCTGTATCGTCTGCGTATAGTGAGGTTGTCGTTTTTGGAAAAGTTGGTAAGTCATTGATGTATATTGTAAAAAGCTTTGGACCGAGAATGGAACCCTGCGGCACCCCGGATTGGATTGATTTAGTTGAAGAAATGCTATTATTAATTTTGACTCTAAAGGATCTTTCTGATAAGTATGAGTATATAAGTTTTATAAGGTAGGAAGGTAGTTTTAACTTAATTAATTTATAGATTAATCCTTTTATCCAGACTCGGTCGAAGGCTTTTTGGATGTCGAACAATACCATCGTTGTTACTTTGTCTTTGTTGAATTGTGTGCTGATGTCATTCGTGATCCGTACTATTTGTTGCGTTGTGCTGTGTCCTTCCTTAAAACCAAATTGGCAGTTCTGTGATAGCTGTACTGTTTTTTCGATGTATATTAAACGATTTAATATAACTTTTTCGGTTATTTTTGCGAGGCTTGACAACAGGCTAATGGGTCTATAACTTGTAATTTCATCTGAGCATTTTCCAGTTTTTAATATAGGTATTATTTCTGCTTTTTTCCAAAGTTTTGGAAAATGCTCTAATTTTAATATGAGATTTATGATGTGAACTAATTGAACGATTGCTTTTTTAGTTAAGTTTTTAAGTATTAAGTTTCCTATTTTATCAATGCCTGGGGCTTTCTTATTAGGAAGACCCTGTATGATTTTGGAAAGTTCGCGCTCGCTTGTGTGTATGTTTTTACGTTCGTCTATTGTCAATTCTGTCGTGTTACTTAGGAAAATGTCAACCTCTTGGATGACTTCGTTTTGTTTGTTTGTGTTTGTGTCATCTAGAACGTGCGTTTGTTCGAAATATGTAGCTAGTGCTTCTGTCTTTTCGTGATCTGTGGTTAAAAAGTCATTGTGGTGTTTTAGAGGTGGCATCGTGTCTTTTGATTTTTTAAGCATTTTTGTCATTTTCCATAAGGAGTTGTCGTTTGGTTTTAATTTGGCTAGTTTGTCTGTCCATTGTTTGTTTCTGAAATTTTTTATTTTGGTTTTTATTATGTTATTTTGTTCCTGGAGTTGTGCTTTTAAGGGGGTAGTGCGTAAAGATTGCGAAAGATTGCGAAATTCGAAGGACCTTTTAATATGTTTGTGATTCAACACAATGTGTAATGACATATGGTTATCGGCAGTATGGCTTTCAAATTTATATCAAAAATTATAGTACAAATGTAACAAGTACAAATTATTATTGATTAATAAAACGAACATACCTCCAGTAGTTTTCTGAGCAGGTACGGTACACTGAAAACGGCGATGATTAAGCGGTTTGGTTCACTTGAAATCACGCACTTGAGCCATATGGAGCAGCTGCACTTGTTGTTGCTTGAAGTTCAAAATTCCGAAAACGAATGATAACAAATGCCAAATCGTCTTCTTCTCTTCTGATTGGAGATAATTCGGCATATTTACGACAATTGGCGATTGTAATGCACCAATTTCAAAATAGTTTATTAACAACTGGAGTTGTTTAAAAACGCGAAATAAATTGTGTTTTATTTTAAAATAAATAAAACGGGAATACGAACCATAACTGCCCACCAAAAATGGCATGTAAGATGCTATTTTTCAAATACAAAATTTTGATTATAACGCTTACTATAAGTTCACGAATACAATAAACAATACGGTTTGGTTATGTACATTGAATATAAATTTATTTTTTTTTTTTTAGCAAAACAAAAAATTGATAACAAATGCCAAATTGTTTTTCTTTGATGGAACGGCAAATTTGACCATGGGCGTTTTGTATTCCCATTTAAAAAGTACACGAGAAACGCCATATTGGATTATAATGATCGACATCGCCAACAAAGGGAGTAGAATCCTTTTTTAAAATACCAAAATTTGCTAATTGTTTAGATTTGAACCAACACACGTTGTATAATTGATTAAAATATTTTGCCACCGACCCAAAATTTAATGTTAATTAATTGAGGCACAAAGAATTTTTATTTAGAAACAATGGACAGGGGACGAAAAGGTTCCGGGTGAAAGACCTACAACGAAGAAGATCATTAGGATGTACTTAGATGCGAGGCTAGGCAACAAGAATCTGAACAGTAAGAGTTTAAATTTCAAGGCTAATTTTGATTACCCACAACACGGTAAATGATTTTAAATTTAACTCCCTTTCCCAAATCCCCAAAATGGGGCGAAGGGGTTAAAATGCCAACAAGGCTTTGACTGACAGATTGACGAAAAATTTCGTAGTGCGATCAACCAACAAAGTTTGTTCCACTGCTGAGAGTCTTGACACGACCCCGACATAAAAGTAAAACAGGCAATAATGATCAAACAGACCAAAAAATTAAGATAAGGCCTTTCCAAACCAAAAACAAAGATACACAATGTTCTGGACCCCCTTACGATATCGTAATGTGAAGGGACCACAAAATTTTCCACAAGCTAAATGGTTTAGCCGGGAAAACGTAAGGGGTAATTACCCATAAAGGAACAATAGGTCAGGTTGTTCAACAACGAAAACACAAAATCGACAATAGCCACGAACGAAATAACCAGAAATTTTCCGAATTAAATATAAAGTTGTATTACCCAGAATGCAGATTCTTGCAAGAACTTTTCATCAGAAGCCGAAAACGATTTTCAATAAAAAAGGTATTATAGAATGGGAACTGAATGATTGTCTACCCCATTCCAAAATATCATTGGAATCGAGGAATAAACCTAAAGCTGAAAGTGTTTAGGTAAAGTTCATTTTGACGAAGTGCTTCTTTCATACTTAAACGATGTGTGTTGAACTACTTTTGTGATAACCATTAGAGAATTTTGTAACTCTAACAAAGACAATGATAACGAATTCAGAATATTTTTTCTCGCGTGAAATACTCTTAGGCAATATGCAATTATGCCTTGAATTTTACGTAAAGACGAAAATCTTTCAAAGAAATTATCAATCCATGTCGATTCTACTGTGCGACACAACAAGGTGTTTCTCTTCAGCAGATGCTTCTGGAGACAAACACAAAAAAAAAGGTCAATTTGCTTGGGATTGACAAAATGAAGGGCCTGCCCACCATAACGGATGTGAGGGCAGTTCAGAAGAAAACAAACCTCTTGTGGCACAATCAACAGGATTGTCACAAGAGCGAATATAACACCAACATTCAGGAGGAACTCTTTCCTGAATGAAACTAACACGATTAGCTACAAATGTTTTCAAACGATAAGCAGGTGACTTTATCCAAGTCAAAGCCACCGAGGAGTCAGTATAACAAATGATTTTTCAAAGGTTATAGACGAATAAGCACCAATTCAATTGTACCAATTTTGATAAGAGTACCCCAGCACAAAGTTCCAGCCGAGGTACAGATAAGTATTTCAGAGGAGCTACCTTTGATTTAGCTATAACAAAACGAACAGAAATATCCCCAGAATGAAATACCATACGAAAATAAACAATGGCTGAATACCCTTTTTAGGCATCACAAAACCATAAGCTCACGCTAAAGTTCTTTAATAGCTAGATAACGTGGTATCTGAATTGATTCAATAATTGAAAATTCAAAACAAATTTTTTCCAAAACATGACACTTACATCTGGAGGATCCTCATCCCAGTCTAACCCAAGAACCCAAAATTGTTGAATGAGTCGCTTGAGGGGAAAGTGACTGGTGAAAAATCCCAGAGGGTCATAAATGCGAGCAATCGTTGAGAAAGTATACGTTTAGAATACGATTCTCCAAAGTTGAAGATCGAAAGAAAAAATGTCTTTGTGATTGCCAAGGAGTAATCCTTAATGATAAAATCACCACCACTTGCAACAAGATTTGACTTCGATTGTTGGTGTTCAAGAGGATGTCTTCCAAAAGTACTGGATTATTGCTAGCCCATTTACGTAATTCAAAACATCCTGAACCAAGCAACTGGACAAGCTGACATTTTAGTTCCTGAGCTTCCGACAGGTCACCACAAAAATATCATCAACATACAAATTGTGAAGTTCTGGATTGGCTTGGAGACGACGCTCTAAACCCAACAGACGCTTAACTGCAATAGCTTTTGAATCTGGAAAGTCGGGAATATTTTCCTTGAACGGAAGACTTACTCCAAACCTACCATTGAACAAACGAAATAACGATTTATCGAATGACTGTTGAGCCATAAGGTCGTCCGGAGAGGACCGTTTATTACCCGGAATATCTTCAAGTTCCCAAAATTGTTTGAGATTAATATCCTGTAAGGATCAACCGAAACAAAAATGAATTTAAACGATGTGCTGACATAAATCTATAGGACCAAAAACCATATAGCCGAAAATTGTATTAATTGCAACTGGAGAATTGTCATTACCAGTGATTTTCCCATCTAGTATAATACGAGAAGCAACGTCAGCACCCCAACATTTGAATAGGAGCTGGCTGTCTCCATTGTTCATCTGCAAGTTTAATATTCTCCAAATGAGACCATCGAGATTGTATAAGTTTCGCTGGAAGGTCACCGCAGATGGACGGTAAAACCATAAAGTTACCTTTAAATTACTATCTTAGGGACAGAATCATATTCCTGAATGGTCGTATTATACCAGAAATCATGTCTAAAGTTTGATGCGAAGTTTGACCCAAACCAGAAATAGGAACATGCGGGACGAGATAACGACCCAATAGATTTACGACAATTTCGGTAATAAATGGATTTGACCCAGTGTCAACAAGAGCACGAACAATTTGCGGTCGATTTCTCTTGTCAAGAATTTCTAAATGAACTGTGGGTAACAAAGCAAGACAAGTTGTTGCTGCAGAACCAATAATGGTTGTACAAACATTAGTAGAAGTACTAGCTTGAGGTGTCTCTTGACGAATTGGAGTATTCGAAGAGGACAAGTGCGAAATAGTGTTAGGCGAAACAAAATGAAGAAGTGAATGATGATGTTTACCACAATGTCTACAGGATGACTTCGAAAAACAAGACGACATGCTGTGGTTAGGTCGAAGACAATTCAAACATAACTGATGATGTTTGGCTTGTTCATGACGCTGAGTTGGAGACAATTTAAGAAATTGCTCACACGAATACAACGAATGATTGCCTTTACAAATAGTACATAACGTATTACTCCTAGAATGAGTAGTAGTTTGTGCTAGAAATGTTTTAGGCTTCGAATCAAAATTAGAACGTGTAGGACTTAGTCGACTATACGATTTAGCAGCAGTACCTTTAGACAATGGTGTTTTCGAAATCCCACTGGGCACCAGGTTATCTAAAGCAACGCATTGTTTCAACAAAAACTCTTTAACACATTGATAAGTTGGAACTTCAGACGAATTAAAGTGCAACTCAAATCTTTTATGAGTAGCTTCATCAAGTTTGCTTAACAAAAGATCAACCAGAACAAAGTCCCAGCTATCTGTATCAAATTGTAACGATTTCAATATTGACAAATTTTCATTAAACCCATCAACCAAATTCCAAAGTTGCTTTGAATTAATTCTCTGTAGTGAGAGACGGATACTTTTTCAATAAAGACCAATGATGGTTGGCTAAGAGCCTTCTATTCGAAAAACGATCTGTAAGTGTTTTATATGCTAAAGGGTAATTATCAGAGGTCATTGGAATGCTCTTGATAAGATTATATGCCTGATTTTTAAGTGATAGTATAAGGTATTGAAATTTCTCGATGTTCGACAAACTTGTATTATGTATAAGTGTGTCAAACAAATCTTTAAATGTACACCAATGCTTCAGATCACCAGAAAATGTACTTAACTGGACTCTGGGAAGCTTGACATTAGACAATTGAGACGAAGTTGCAGCAGGCGCCTGTGTATTGAACCCATCTGACGTGCTGACTGAAGAAAAAAGTTTATCTTCCAAAAGATTTATCGAATAATAAATTTTGCCAAGTGACAATCGTTCTTGCAATAGTAGTTGTTGAGATTCTTCACTTGTTGCATGAAGAATTAACAAATAGTTTTCATTATATTCCTTGTAAATTGATTCTACATTTCTATATTGTATTTTAAATAAATTTCTAAGTGATGGATCATCCACCGAACGATTTGCACAATCTAAGATCTCTTCCAATCTTGCTTTATGCACGGAATTGGCTAAAATCAATTGATCTTTCTTTGGAGCCATTAGAATGTCGCTAATGTCCAAATTTATTCAAGTAAACAAACTAAATAATGCAAACAACAAACCTAACCTCAAGTTTTAGGCTACAATACAACTTTAAACTTTACCAAAGATGCTAATAACAATAATTATACAATAACTAACCTGTGTTTAAATAAGATTAAACAAGAACAAACAATTTTCAATTAATTAATCTCTGTAAACATGTATTAGAAGGAAGTTGCAAACATATATGTAAACATTTAATTACCATTTAATTATACCTTTTGAATCATGTGTATTTGTAACAAACAAACAACATATATTAATGAAACTGCAATAACTTTTGATAAATAAATTGTAGTAAATAAGTATTTTCAACAAACACAACCTAAAATGTTTGTTTACAAATGCAAATAATTAAGAAATGAAATTATGTTCGACTTCCTGCGCCACCTTATGGGTATTGCCCGAAGTCAAACATTCAAAATAATATTCCCTGTAAAGAAAGCGATATAACGCCGGTAAAAAATCTATAATTCAGGTGTTGAAGCCACTATACTACAAATACGTTAATTTATTAAGTACATAACCAAAGTCGAAATTATTGTTTTTAATGGATGTAAATCCAGGACTGTTACAAATTCAGGCCGAAGTGACCAAGAAATGGTGCGTAAAGATTGCGAAAGATTGGAAATTCGAAGGACCTTTTAATATGTTTGTGATTCAACACAATGTGTAATGACATATGGTTATCGGCAGTATGGCTTTCAAATTTATATCAAAATTATAGTACAAATGTAACAAGTACAAATTATTATTGATTAACAAAACGAACATACCTCCAGTAGTTTTCTGAGCAGGTACGGTACACTGAAAACGGCGATGATTAAGCGGTTTGGTTCACTTGAAATCACGCACTTGAGCCATATGGAGCAGCTGCACTTGTTGTTGCTTGAAGTTCAAAATTCCGAAAACGAATGATAACAAATGCCAAATCGTCTTCTTCTCTTCTGATTGGAGATAATTCGGCATATTTACGACAATTGGCGATTGTAATGCACCAATTTCAAAATAGTTTATTAACAACTGGAGTTGTTTAAAAACGCGAAATAAATTGTGTTTTATTTTAAAATAAATAAAACGGGAATACGAACCAGGGGGAATCCTGTGTTTGTTGCCACCTACGTCTGAGTCGGTTACGTGCTGTGATAGTCTGTTCTATGTCATCTGGCAATTCGTCTTTTTCTAGATTAATTTGTTTAATTTTACTGTTGGCGTGAATTGTTTTAGTCAATGCGTTTGTATATTGTTTGATGGCGTTTTCTAGTTGGGAAAGTGTGTCTATGTTTGGTGTTACGGTTATATTAGTGTTTAGTTCGAGTTTGAACTTTTTCCAATCGGTATCCTTAAATGATCTGATGGACCTGTATGTGTTTTCGGGTGGTAGATTACGGATTTTGAACATTACTGGGTTATGATCCGAAGGCAGTTCAGGTAAGGAAATTGGTACACTTACATGTTTTACCGTATTCACTAGCACTAAATCGATAGTTGTTGGAGTTGTTCCATTCCAGGGGTAGTGAGTGTGAGATTCTGGGTATTTTATATCGATGTTGTTGCTATCTGAATATTCTCGAAGAGTGATCCCGTTTCTATTATTGCGATGACAATTCCACGTTACGTGTCTTGCGTTCAGATCCCTGCTACTATAACTTTTTTGCCGATGTTCAATAGCGTTTGCAGATCTTGATCGGAGTAGGTTATACCTTGGGTTGAGGCTGCTACGATGTGTACGTCGTTAGCCAATTTATACATACTGCGTCTATGTTTGTACGTTGAATGGTTCTTGTACTGTATGGTATTCCATGCTTAATAAGTACGGCAACTCCTCCTTGACCAGTGTTATTACTGTTATCTTTTCTGATAGCCGTGTATCCTTTTATTTTTAGTTTATGGGTAGTTTTTAATTTAGTTTCGTTGACTAGTAGTAGATCTACTTTATATGTATTTAAAAAATGTATGACTTGGCCGAGTTTATTCAAAAGGCCATCTGCGTTCCATGTCACTATTGTGTTCTTATAATCCATAGGAGTGTAGTTGTTGGATAAATTTAAAGAAAGCTTGGAACTTTTCTAATGATGTTTTGCATTGCACTAAATGTCCGTTTAAATCCGAGACTGCTCTAAGCATTCCGTCGACATTAACTAATGAATCTAGTTTGTCAAATTCGGCTATTAATTTGTTAAAATTATCCATGGGTTCACTGTTTTGGGTCTGCATTTTGGTTGAGGGGTTTTCAGTTTGGATCTTGTTATTGGTGTTACAGCTTCCTGTTGGTTTTTGTCCCCAGTTGTACGTTGCATAATTGCGAGAGGGTCCTGGTTTGGAGATCTGAGGAAATTCTTTCTGGTTGTGTATGTTCGGAGATGATTGTTGATTATTATTATTTATTTTACCACTTTGTTGCTGGTGATTTTTCTAGCCTTTTAAATAGACTGGACATTCAATATTGTTTGCTGGGTGTGCACCTTTGCAGTTTATACACGTTGCCGGTGTCGTTTTTCTTTTTTGCCGTGTAGGTCCAGTGCGCACCCGCACATTTAAGCAATTGATTTGCCCACGGCAGTTGGTTGTTGCGTGACCCCATTCTTGGCAGCGATGGCATTGAATTTGGTTTTATTATTTATGTATTTCCCACGTGATTTTTGTGTATAACACAGTTCGAACGTTTTGGTTTAAATGCTTTAAAGTTGTGTTGCTCTCAGTAATTATTAAGTAAAGCGGCGTTTTGTTTGTTTTCATTTTGAAAACCTGAATTATCGGTACTTTTTCGAGCTGTAATTCATTTGCTAATTCGTTTGTGTCCGTGTCTGCGTTTAAACCACGTAAAACAAAAGCATGCCGCTTTTCTCCTTTGTCAGTATACGTGTGGAAGTGCAAGTTGTCGTTTTCCATTGATTGCATAAATTTCTTTCTGTCTTCCCGGTCTTCAAAATAAATGTTTGTTTTAGGGCCCATATATTTAACGGTAGCATTTTTAGTCGAACCTTCTGTTAACTGTTTAATTAAAGCTTTGTGATCATTAACTTTGTAATGTAAAACAACTGGAGGCGGTGGCTTGTTAGCTTTAACTGTTTTACGGCTTAATTCTTGTGCATCGCAGTGTTCTTGTTCAGTGTCCATGCTTTCGACGATTTCACTTTCGTCCTCGCTTAAAGCTTCGTATGAATTTTTTGTGTGGATGTTAACTTTTGTTTCGTTGCGAACCCCGATCCTGTTTTTAGTCACTTTCTTAGGCTTTTCGAAACCGTCATCGTTCTGCTCGCTTAGGTAAGTTGCATTGACCAATATTTCTTTTAAAGAGGGTGTTGAATTCTTGGAATTTGTCATTGGGCTAATGCAGGTGACGCTTGTTGTAGGGTCGCATGAGGTCGAACCGGTTTGCATTGTGGTTAATGGTGCATTGCTGATAGAATTTATGCTTTCAAACACTATATTCTCCTTTAATTTTAATAGATCACGTATTTTAGTAATTTGATTTTTACAAACTTCCTTAGAAGCTTTGCACTGTTTAAGAGTTTGTGCTTCACCACTAGATTTACTTAATTTAAGCCTATGCTTAGTTTTCATAAACTATGAGTCTCTGTCTCCGTAAGATAATTATCACTTACAATTAATTAACACTATATTAATTATATACATTTACTTAATCACCACATAACTTAACTGTACAGAAAATTATAGTAGCGCGATTGCTGCAAAGCGGTTACGTAAAATCACCGATAGTAATTTTACTACCTGCAGAGCTTTAATACACGTCCGTCTAGTACCGAAGCGTGAGAGGACTGGGGACGAGAACCCAAGGTTGGTTTTATGGGTTTGGATTTCCCGCCCAATTTTAATATTGGAAGTTTTTTATTAAAATAAAAATCCTCCTATTGTTTAACATTTGGAAGGAACCAATTAACCAACAAGGAATTAATTTAAATATTAATTAAAAAAAAATTTAAAAGAAACAATTTTAAATGAAGGCTCGGGGCCAGGGAAATTCCTTAACTTTAATAAAACCACCTTAAGGCGATATAAACAGGTTTCCCCTTTAAAGGAAATTTTTAAACCAAAATTCCCCAAACAAACCTTTTTTTAAACCCCCAAACCCCAAAAAAGGGGATTTGGAAAAAAAAAAACAAAACACTCATGTTATCTACGGTTTACCAAGTGATTCGGAGACAGAGGAAATCATCAAAGAACTCGATTTTACCTATGGAATTAAGGCGCAGAAATGTACAATAATGAAAAATACAAGAGATCCCATTTTTTTGCTTTCCACGGCAAGCGTAATAAAATCTAAAAATCTTAACGAATCTGTGAAATATCTTAATCACACTAAAGTACGTTTCGATCAATATCGAAACAAACGCCTTATTAGCCAATGTCATAGATGTCAATGTTGGGGACATGCTGCAGCAAATTGTAACGCAAAAACAAACTGTTTAAAGTGCGCCCAAGGGCATTTTACATTTACTTGTGGTAAAACTAAAGAATCTGACGCGAAGTGTGCAAATTGTGGGGGGCCTCACCCTGCCAATAATATTGAATGCCCTGTGTATGTGAAAAAACTAAGTGAGGTACAAAACAATCGAAACAAAATGGTCAAAGTCAATACTCCCTCAGCTCCGACCCCTAATAACAAAAATTTCCCTGCTCCCAGATGGACTGCTGCACCTCCCCCCGTCACCAACGCCTGGCATAAGGCCCCAGCACTGAAGTCAGCAACCGATTCAGTCATAAACACTAACAAGGTGAGTGATTCAAAATTTTTCGAACTAATCAATGAAGTTGGAAAGTTAAATCAGCTTATTGACATTGATAAAATGCTAAGTTTAGTATTAGATCTAAATAAAGAATTAGTAGGTTGTGCTGATAATATAAGCAAGTTCATAGCTTTTAAAAATTTTTGTGATCGCCTAAATGGGTAGTGAAATCATAATCGCGACTTGGAACGCAAATGGTCTGAGAAGCAAAATCCCGGAAGTTACGGAATTCTTAGCTAAAAAAATAGACATCTTATTAATAAATGAGACAAAATTAGGCAATAGAAATAAGGTTAACTTTAGAAACTATAGGATGATCAGGCAGGATTTACAGGCAGGCAGTGGTGGGATTGTAGTATTAGTTAAAAATAACATAGCATACACTCAACTAAAAGCTGATCCTACTTGTAGTATAGAAAACGTAATCATTAGGCTAAGTAACGACATCAATATAATAGCTGCATACAATAAACCCTCAAACCAGTTTGCAGAAAGGGACATTAATATGCTTCAAAGTGTAGGGCACAAAACATTAATTGTTGGAGACTTAAATTCCAAACATACTACCTGGAATTGTCACCAAACCAATAGTAATGGTAGGGTCCTTTATAGAATAACCCAAAATACTAATAGCAAAATTCTTTTTCCGAACACTAAAACACATTTCCCAGAAAATAATTCCACCCCAACCACTATTGACATTATTGTCAAAAATAATGTTCAGAATGTTAGGAACATCAGGTCTCCAGCAGAATTAAGCTCAGACCATAACCCTGTTATATTTTCGCTCAACAATATTATAAAAGAACCACCTCCTTTATTTACCTTCGACTACAATAATGTCAACTGGAATCAATACAAAAAAATATTAGATCTACATGTCACTATAAATTCTAAAATTAACACTAAAAACCAACTCAATGAATCTATTCAAAATCTTACCAACGCTATTGGAAAGGCTAAGACAGCCACCATTAAACTAGTACCTGTAACTAATAGACATATCCCACTCCCACACAATATCTTAGAATTAATCAGAACAAAAAAAAAAAAAAATAGAGCGCGTAGGGAATGGCAAACCAATAGAAACCCTAACACAAAAAAACCTGCTAAACAAGTTAACTAAACAAGTAAGACGGGAAATTTGGGTTTTTAGAAACCAAACTTGGGAAAACAAACTCCAGAAACTTAACGCAACAGATAAATCTATTTGGAATATGGCCAAATATTTGAAAAACAAAAATAGGTTCATTCCAACACTTAACCACAATGGAACACTTTTGCAAACAATGCTGAAAAAGCCAAGCCTTAGCTCAAATATTCAAAGAAAATCACACGACTAACCGTAACAACAATATACAAATTTAATTGAAAGAACCATACATACTAAAATAGCAAACTATCATATTCAATATGGTCGTAATAAAGTACGGATAACTACTCCCACTGAAATTAAAGATATAATTAAAAACCTTAAAACAAATACAGCTCCTGGAGAAGATAAAATTCCCAACTTACTAATAAAAAACTTCACTAAAAAGGCGGTAGTCCAACTGCACTACATAGTTAATGCACCTTTAACCCTTTCATACTTCCCTAAGATATGGAAAACTGCAACAATTATCCCCATTCATAAAATTGGAAAAAACCCCATCCACTAGCTACAGACCCATAAGTCTACTGGCGACCCTGAGCAAAATTGTCGAAAAGTAAATGTGAGACTAAAAGCATTTCTTAGAAACAACAAAATACTTACGGATGCACAATTCCGGCTTCAGGGACAAACATAGCACTACTGGACAGGTTACCAGACTTGCAAACGACATCATAACCAGCTTTAACGAGAAAAAAGTCACAGTTATGGCTCTACTAGACTAAGAAAGCCTTTGATAAGGTTTGGCTCAAGGGACTGCTTTTAAGCTGGACAAACTCAAAATCCCAAACTATCTAATTAAAATAATTTCCAGCTACTTATCTAAAAGACACTACTCTGTGTTAATAGGGGACAAACGCTCCAATAAAATAGCGATTGAAGCCGGAGTCCCCCAGGGGTCCATTCTTGGCCCCATCTTGTACATTCTTTACATAAATGACATTCCAACTATGAAACATTCTAATATTGCTCTATATGCGGGAACTGCTGTATATGCATCCAATAACCCCATGTTGCCCTAGAAATTATAGAAACATATCGAACGTATCGGCGAATATTGTAACAAATGGAAAATTTCCATAAATAAATCTAAAACAGAAGCTATTACTTTTCATAGGAAGCACAAAAACTGCGAAACAAACAGACAGGCTAATATTCTTGGTGAACAAATTAACCTCAGCAACAATGTGAAGTACCTTCGAGTCACCCTTGATAAAAACTTACTTTTCAAAACACATAGAACTTTCAATTAAAAATCCTTAAGTCTATTAATAACATTGTATGCCTTACTCTCCAAAAAAAAACAAAATGACGATCCAAAACAAAAACTAATATATCTGCAATGATTAGACCTACCCTAACCTATGCAGCTCCTGTGTGGTGTGGTGCCGCCAAGACACACATACAGAAGTTACAACGCTTCCAAAACAAATGCCTGAGGTTAATCCTGAATAAAGACCGTTTCACACTTATGTAACTAACGATCGCATAGACATTATTAAATGGCAACTTGCACCAACCGTGACACGGTGATTGTTCCCAGTTTTGTTTTGAGGGGCACACAGTGTTCACAACTTTTGTAAGTCTGTCTAGATGAATACCCAAACGGCTGGTAAGCAGCCTGAACTGCAGGTATCCTTCAACCTCACATGTATTCACTAGTGATAGCTCGATATGTTGTAATTACATATAACATGTTACTGTTGTGTACTCTAGTATTAATGTATATTTATCTCAATAAATGCTTTGTTGTTGTTGTTGTTTTGGTGCTTTTCAACGTGGTATGGTCGTTGTCTATATTAAAAGTCGCGTTCCGGGTACGTAAAGTGCTTATGCGGATGCACCTAGCAAATATTCGAACTCCGCGTTTTCTTAAAATTACTCGAAAATTTAATATACGACGGCCAAAGTGGACCGAAAAGCGAGATAATCCTTATATCATAGCGAGCACCCTCTTCTGCAAATTCAATTTCAGGCATGAGATGATGTACCATCCTTTACGAAAATCATACGCAGCACCGAAACTTGCATTGAACTCGTGTACGGGATTGTTAAAAATTATGTACTTCCATGTCGAGATATAGTACACGGCCCTGCAACTGCTATATGTATAGGTACGTTGCTATAAAAAAAAAACAGGGTCCCCACCCAAGTACTGACCAGAGCGAAGGTGCTTAACTCTGTAAACGTGCGATCTCAATCAACGCACACGGCTGTCCTTTCGCCCCTTTATGTGATATGGAATCGGATACATAAATGGTCACATATCGTGAAGGGTTGCCGGATGATGTGTATAAAGTCGCGAATTTGTCCTGCGACCTCTCGGAGCTCTTAATACCTGATAAAAGGGGCTGTATCGTTTCAAATAAAGTAGGGGTTGTGTGGTTTTAATAAAATTACAAATTCAGGGTAAAAATAATCCAGCGTAAAAGATAAAAAGACAACGACACGCGGTGTTCCCAAGCGGTCACCCATCCAAGTACTGACCGCGCCCAACGTTGCTTAACTTCGGTGATCGGACGAGAACCGGTGCTTTCAAAGTCACCGTAGAAGCTTCGAGCAAGGCGGACGTGTTTCGGTGCGCTCTAAGCAGACGTGAATT
>JARFIW010000248.1:0-53664 GCA_036346225.1 Platerodrilus igneus
CCAGACTTAAAAATTAGCAATCCATTCGGAACAAAACCTTTCCTGCCACCAGCATGTATAATAATTAAACGTTTCCCTTTAACCAATGGTGCTTTTGAACATTGATTTGAACCACCGTCCTACGACTTCGATACAGTATGTGAACTGTGCAGGTAGGTTTCATCACAATATATAATAGTTCTTCTTTCTGATCGATATTGTTGTACTTTTCGTAAAAAATCGACTCGTTTTGCTCGAATTTTCGGTTTTTCAATTAAAACTTTGCGATTGTCCGGGCACTTCTTCCAACGAAACCCCATTTTATGCACTAATCGTCTAAACGAAGTGATTTTTCCACAGAAATTATTTGCTTCAGATTTGAAAGCTTCCAATACAGCCTGCATTGTAGGTTGTTTATGGTGCGTATTTAGAAGTCGATAAATAATTGTGCGCACAATTTCTTCTTCAAATTCATCTAACGTAGACTTTGGACTACCTTTCTTGAAGGTTTTCCTTGGTGAGGTAAATTGTAACTTAGCACCAACTGGCTGCATTTTGCCTTCTTTAATAATTTTCTTAACAGTTGTTAACCCAACACCAGTTGCTTCAGACACTATTTTGCTCAAATTGTTCAGCAAAATCATATCTTGGCCAGCATCCTTCTGCTCTTTCATATAATTGTAAAGATTATATATAATCTCACGGCCTTGGCTATGAACAATTTTTTTAGAATTGCTCATAATGAAGTCGAATCTAACCTAAAATAAAAAAATATGTACTCAAGAAATATTAAATTTAAAAACGTTTACTTACAATTTCAAAATAAACAACGAAGTGTAGTCTTGAAAAAGACTGTTTTATAAATATTATTAACAAAAGTAAATTAAACAAAATACAGAAAACAGAAATAGACAGGAATCGCAAATGTCAAAATTACGTGTCTAGAATATGCAGTATCGACTTAGCGGTAAGTTAAGAACATAGATTAGATAAGGTTAATATAGATAAGCTACTTTCATAATAGAAGCACCTGACTTTTTGTTACATTAATAAACATAGATTTAATCAAAATAATAAATATGATCTAGAACAGAGTAATCTAATAAATATTAATATAACCCGTAACGTGGTGTAATACAGAACAAATATTTTTTAGTATGAAAAATGTATAAAAAATATTCATATAGTAACATCGATTTTAAAATTATATTGCAGTAACGTTAACGCTGTTGGAGCCATGAGTATCATTCCACAATACTATATTTTCATTTTGGTCTTTAGTTTTGTCAGTAATATTTGGAATTTCTGCGCAGGTCGCTGAGATTTTGAAAGACCTATACCTAGTTATAATAATATGTATACTTTTTAGCTATATAATCAATACTTCAATAGATACTAAAATTATTGAACTATTATTAAACTATGCGCCAAACTCGTTTAATCGTTACAATTTACAAGACCACTATCAACAATTCTACATGAAGTAATAAATTACAATTAACAAGGAAAGGTGTAATGGTATTAGTATTAGTAAATATATATATTTATATATATATATATATATATATATATATATATATTTACGGATAAGTGGGTCACGAGAAGTCATTGGAACCTTAATTCTAAAAATAAATCCCACTAAATTATAGTAGAATCCGGAAAAAACGGAAATGTCCTTAAATTCATGCTTTTGTCTTGTATAATACAAGCATATCTTTATTCATTGATATACAATGCAAAAATGCAGATTGCGCGTGTATAAAGGATTACCCTGTACTATATAAGTGTATTGTAAATAAATAGCAAGCAACAAGTTGCAGAAATAATTAATTGTAAGATTACTGTAAAGTGTATTTAAAAGCGAACGTAAAAATCCATCGTTTTAATACAAAGCCGTTTATTTTACTTGTTAATTATCAATACAGTTTAGATAAAAATGCATTTAATTTGCTGTAAATTTCACAAAAGAGTACAGCCTTACGCATTTAGTTTGACAAACTAAAATCAACGTGTATTTAAAAACCCCAAAATTAATAAATAATTTTGTGTACTGAAAGTAAATATTTCCTATAAAGCGCAAACCTTTTTGCACTAAAAGGCAATCAAAGTAAACTAATTAACCCGTGAATTATAGCAATTGAATCTAAATAAAGAATTTTCTAGAAGATGAGCCATCGGGATTTAGAAATACGTCAAATTCGAATAGACTCATGAAATAAACGTTTTTATTCTAAAAGGAAGCTTAAACATTGAAAATAAAACCTAAAATCCTTGGAACAATCGATTAGTTTTTGCATTAGTATGCGACGCACAACAATAGTGTATAGGTAAGACAAGGACATATACAACGCGTCACAGTACCGGGAACGAGATAAGAGAGTCACAAAGCTCGACGAATTTACACGTTAATTGGGCATTCCTGAAATGATTACATTATAATATTCGAGATTATTTTGGTAAATTCTCGAAAAGAATCAATTTGTATATAAAGAAGCGCTAACCAAGGAAGGGATTTCTTCGAATTCATTCTTAGATTTCATTCATTAGAGCACGAAATGTTATTTTAGTTAAAAAGCGTAAGCTGTTGCTATGCGAAGATAGTAATTGAAATATGTAGTAAACATATTGTAGTTTGATAGTTGCGATGCTGCAATGAATAAAAAGCTATGTCTTTAAACGCAAATTACATACGAAAATGGAATTATAAATTACAATGAACAAGAAAAATTCTTCAAGACAACGCTACTTCAATAATTTTATTAAATAATCAAAAAGCAGAGTTAACTAAAAAAGGTACTTTGATAATTACTGTTATAAATCAGAAATTTTAATTTTTAGAACTTGTAAGCTGATTTGACATTATTTTAAAACAAGAAAATTTTAATTCCTATGTGTTTTTGTGGATTCTGCAAATATTATTTTAGATTTAATCTTGACTGATATTAGAGTATTTAGATATAGAGTTTAAGATAGGCCTAATAATTTTTTATTGTGTGAGAGATTTTCTTTACCAAGAGTTTGTGTTCAGAATTCGAAATACTCTAACCTTTAATATATTATACGTCAAAAATTTTTTCTGGCTATAACAAATCTTACCAGAGTGAAATAATTTATTACCAGGTAAAACGATTCTCAAAAAAGGTAAGTTTAATTGTGTAAATATAATATAAGATAGGAAACAACATTTTTAGTTCTTAAAAATTATTTTATGTTTGAAAGAACAATGTTGTAAATGCTTTTTTATGAAAGAGGCTATTTTATATTGTGTAAATGCTTTGTGATAGTGCTGCGTATTATTTCATTTTGAGAACTCTGTAAATTCCGGTGAGCTAGCCAGGCGAACTTAAAAACAAAAGTAAGTGAACAATTTCAAGTTTACATACCACAAGTATCTGTTTTACAACACTCTTTCTAGTGGCCCTCAGTACGCCATTGTCACAGCAATATATATATATATAATGCTGTAATATGGTGTTGTTTAGGGGTATATTAAGTAGTAAGGGTCGGGTAGTAACAATAAATAGCAATAGGAATAAGAAAATTGCATTTATTCAGCAGAAAAATAAGTAATTCGTACATTATGTAAATAGCAAGCATTTAACACCCTGTATATAGACCGTTAATAATTTTAAGTACTGCCAGTGAACATAATTTTCAACAATAGAACGCGTATTCAGAAGAGAAATGATCGTACATGTAATTGAGAAGTGTTCTACAATTTATAAAACAAAGACGCCGAAGATAAAAGATAAAACCTAACAAAGCTTTAGCAATTACGCTGGAACAATAAGCGCTTTGATAAGAAAACGCAGTTTCAAAGATGCATAAATACATGAACGAAAACAGCATTATAGTTACATCATTTATTTTGTACAATTATCCAAAAGACGATATCCACACAAAACAACGTATGGCAATAACGAAATAATAAAGTATCAATAGCAAATAAACACCATTACACGGAAATCCGAATTAATTACATCAGAAACAGCTTCAAAATACAGAGAATATTAAAGACAAAACCTGGTCGGTTCAAATAATCTGCAGAACTGCTTGAAAATCTAACCCAGAGGTAGTGGGATAAGGCTATTTAACGCCCATTCGGCGATAACACGACTCAGTCCACACTGATGCACGTCGAAGCTACGACACCGTGAACCAAAAGTCTACGCGTAAAATAAATAAAGTAGAATAGATCAAATTAAAGTTACAGTGAAAATAGTGCAACAATTACGCTAAGCATATATGAAGAGTTTTTGCCGTTTTTTATAGAAAACGTGAGCAGAAATTGAGTAATTAATTTAAATTAAATATTTATAATGATAGGGCTTCGATCTGGACAATTTAAATCGGCGTCGACAATAATACTTCTGGTATATTTCTGAACAATTCAAGTCTGCGTCGACAATTCAAAGTTGTGTCGAAAAGAAGTTTTAATTCTAAGTGGATTTTAAGGGGGCAATTCTAATCGAATTTTGGTACAATTCTGGTACAATTCTAATCTGCGTCGAAAGTATTTAAGGAAAGAGATTCAAGGCATATGCAGACAAATATAAAATAAAGAAACACGAGGTAATTTTTGGAAACAAGGGGTAACTGTACTCAAATATTGGTTCAACTAAGCAGAACATTGGTATACGGATGAAGACAGCGAGGGGGTGTTGATCCACAACACGAACAACATATCACAGGTTAGATCTACTTAATTTTAAGATATTTTTCAATTTAAATTTTAATAGTGAATTTATTCAATTTATACAAACTTGTAATGAAGTCGACAAGAAACATTGCATACGTTAAACTTACGTAATAAATCATAAAGGGGTCTAGAACGTTTCAGATTCCTTTGTAAAGAGGTAGTTTTTGGTGACTTTATATTGAATTAAAAGTATATAAATTTTGAGATAAATGATACATATGATATTAATTGATTGAAGGGTGTATTTATAGAATTTCAAAAATTGTAATTACTATTTCCGTTCATTATATGAAATTAATTGACTTTGATTTATCAATTTAAATAGGTAATCATAAAGGGGTGAAAAGAAAAAAATGATCATAGTAACGTTGTGCACTCTGTGTGGATTAAAAAGGGCTAGCCGTGGCATAATAATAAAATTAAGTAAGATTGAAGTGAGAACACAGAGCGGTGGCGTTAAGTAAAAACGTTCATTACACCGAGTACGGCGTTATCATCAATTTGATGGCTGCCCAAGCCTGGGGCTAGAAAACTTCAAATTCACAGCAATTTACAGGGCTGACCGAGCCTCGGGCTAGAAAACTTCATATTCACAACAAAATACATAGCGACCCGAACCTAAGGGGCGAGAATATTTTACCACGATAAAATACAGCGACCTGAACAAAGAGACTCGAATTAAATCAAAATAAATTTGAAAATACGACCGTGGGATTTAAAATAAAATTATTAAATTAAACTGGGACTATAATTAAAGAGTTTTAATTGGAAAAAATTAGGGAAACAAACATTCAGAGAAATTTGTACATTAATTAAATATAGGCAGATTTATTTAGTATTTAAAGGTTTAGTGTAAATATAGTAATTTCAAAAATGGAAAGATGATCTCAAGAAAGAATGACATTTGAAAGTTTTAGCGAGGAACAACGGATCTCACAAGAAATGATAATGATAGAGATTTTAATGGCACTGAATAGTAAAATGCACAAAAATGAGGAGTCCATGAAAAATATGGCTACAGAAATCGACGAGAACAGCGAAAAATTAGGTAAGGAAATTAAAATTCTAAGCGATGGAATAAAGAAAACCAACCAAACAATTGCGGATATGAAAGAAAATTGTGAGGGTTACGGAGGAAATAGACTGTGTATGGGATCATGTTGGAATGGTGAAATCAAAGCAAGAAAAATATGAAAGTGAGACAAACGATAGAATCACGAATTTAAATATCAAAATAGGGAGCGTTGAAGAAAATTGTGAAACAGAATTCAGAACAATAAATTGAGAAATAAGTAATTTAAAAACTAATTCAGGAAATTTTAATAGTAGGGAACCTATGAAGCTAATTCAACCAAATTTTTCAATTAACCAATATATAAAATTTTACGGGGACAGAAAATTAAATCCAAAAATCTTTTTGAAAAATGTTAAAATGTTAGTACAGGGCTCAACAAACAAGCAATATAAATTAAACTTAATAAATTAAATGCTGAAAGGGGGAGCCAAAATGTGGTATAACTTAGTTGAAAGCGAGGTCGAAACATTTCAACGGTTTGAACAAAAATTTCTACGACAGGTTTGGGGGGGGATAATCAACAAGATAAAGTTAGGAATGACCTGAGCATGGAAAAATATAATTCAGATAAAGGAATGACGCGGGAATTTTTTCAAGATAGAGTTAAATTTTTAGGATATAGAATAGATAGTGAGGGTATAATTATAAAGCAGGGAACAAACAAATATGAGCTAAAAGGACATACATTCAAAAACAATAAAGGGGGGAGTTTAACACCCATACAAAGGGACATGGACAAGTAAATAAAATGTAAAATAAATTTAGGTATAGGCATACATAAAGTAGTAAAATAGGTGTTTCGTATTAGTTAAAACTCAAACTATAGTGGATTTAAATTGTGCAGTGCGCTTGCGCCTCTTAAAGTAAAACGCGTGCGAAAGTGGTTTTGTGACGTTTATCGACGACTCTTCTTTCGACCTAGTAACGGGAAGGTTGTGCGTGACAAGCTATACCCAATAAGTATAGTGCTTGCAACAGTGCATTCAACTGACTCCCCCGGGGGCATTCCAGCAACATTGAAGAGGACCACACACCAAGGACAATACTGGTGAGTGAATTTATGCCTTCTGTTTGTTAATTTTACATGCATACAACTTTCGCATTTAAAGCTCGCGTTTTGTTATATTTTCGCATTACAGTCCACGATTAAATAAGACGCGCCAGCACATTTATCTACGTTAATTAATGACATTTGGTCCTTCCTCGCGTGATAGAACCGTCCATGGTTATTAAATTAATTCATTTCGTTTTAGCTTGTATGTATGTAGAACTTCGATTAACAATATTCGCATCATATTTCTATTTACGTAGATATAAAAAATTCGATACACTAAAGTCTATTAATTAGAAATCATTATTTGATTATAGATATATTACCATTTAGCAATAGTTTAGTTAGAGAGCATTATTAATCATTTTACAGATAGTTAAATAGTTCGTATAGAAAACCTGTTGCAAATGTTGGATTCAAAGCTGTTCTATTGTAAAATTTTGTATACCTGTGTAGTAGGTCACTCCTTTTGGCTTATGTACAGCTGCAAACAACATTCCAGTTTATCCTATACCTACCCGCATGTTTAAGGGTTTATAACCACTAAATATTTTAACTATATTTCTTGTTTGAATGACTAAACCCTTGGGGCATTTTATAAACCTTCTTGTTAAGGGTTGTCAGGTCGTTAAAATACAATAGGAAGCTTTAACTACTCACTTCGCATTTTACTTTACAAATCGGGTAATGACTTTATTGGATCATTTTCGGTGATTGAATTTATAATAAGATTATTGTCGGTTGTTGTTAATTGGAATAATTGTCGTTTGTTTCTTCATACAAAATGCCTGACACAAATACTTCTGTAACTTTATTAAAGCTCTACGCTGCTCGGATTCATGAAATCTTCGAACTTTCTGAAAAGGCACAATACAATGATTCAGTACACAAGTTATTTAAATTGAAGTGTCGAATAGTGGAATCTCTCTACAAGGATTTTACTGAAAAATATGTTTCTGTATTTGTAAACACAGAACCAGAATTGCAACCAGCTTTAGAGAATTTGTGTCGAAACGTAGATGACGAATATTATTCTATTCTTTTGATAGAGCAAGAGATATTTTCTGCTGAAGTGAAAACTCCGTCTGCGAATCACACAAGTCGACAAGACAATAATTTTACACCTAGAGTAAAATTACCAAAAATTACTCTACCGCGTTTTGATAATGACCCAAAAAACTTTAAGACTTTCAAGGATATGTTTGATGTTTTGATAGATAAACAACCGCATCTAACGGACATCGAAAAGCATTCCTACCTTCTTTCAAGCTTGTCGGGTGAATCATTGACATTGTTGCGGTCTATTCCTCTTTGTCATGAAAATTACAAATTAGCATATGACACTTTATGTTTTAGATATAATAATAAACGTCTTTTGGCTAATCACCATTGGGGTTTAATAAAAAACTACCCGCCTATGCATGCGGAAAACGTAAAACAACTTCGAAATTTAATTGACTGTTTCACAGAAAACTTATCGATTTTGGGATCATTACAATTTGATGTTGAAAGTTGGGATTTCGTTCTTGTAGATCTTTTATTATGTAAACTCGATGAGGAAACTCGTAAACGATTCGAATTGCATTTCAATTCTACTGATGTGCCTACATTCAATTGCGTCAAAGACTTTTTGTCAAAACAATGTGTAGCCTTAGAGAATCTTGTTTCAAGCAAACAACCGAAAGTGCTTAAAGGTACTATTAATAAACAAGGTCTCACTCGTTCGAATTTTGACTTGAAGCCTAGGACATTCTTAGCTGAGACTAACACTTCTCCTAAGAACAATTTGTTCTCCTGCATCCTTTGCAAGGGAAATCATGTATTGTATTCGTGTGAGCAATTTCTTAAATTGTCTCCAAACAAGCGTCACGAGCAAGCCAAACATCTTCGGTTATGTTTGAACTGTCTTCGACCAAATCATAACATGTCTTGTCCATCAAAGGTTTCGTGCAGAACTTGCAATAAAAATCATCATACATTGTTACATTTTGTGCAGTCGATTGCTACGTCACCAACTTATTCAACTCCAACTCGTGAAGAAAATTTGCAAACCAGTTCGTCTAATAATGCTACTTGTACTACAACAGTTGGGTCTGAGGCGACAACTTGTCTAGCTCTGCTACCCACGGTTTGTTTGGAAATTCTCGACAAGAGAAATCAACCTCAAATTATTCGTGCTCTGGTAGACACTGGGAGTCAAATTTCATTTATTACGGAGTCTTGTCGTAAGTCTATTGGTATATCGTCTCGTCCTTCTTCGATTCCTATTTCTGGTTTGGGCCAGACTTCACACCAAACGTTAGGTGTGATATCTGGAACAATTCGTCCCATTCAGGAATATGATTCAGTCCCGACGGACAACAATTTGAAAATAAACTTAATGGTTTTGCCGTCTATTTGCGGTAATCTTCCAAACAAGTATATTCAATCGTATTGGTCTCATTTGGAAAACATAAAACTCGCAGATGAAAACTGGAGACATCCTTCTCCAGTACAAATGTTATTGGGCTCTGATGTTGCCAGTCGTATTTTGCTCGATGGGAAAATTGATGGCAAAGAAATTTCGCCTGTTGCTGTCAACACCATATTTGGTTACATGATATTTGGTACTGTCGATCCCATCTCAACCAATGTTATTCATTCGTTCTTTGTATCTATCGATCCTTGTATGGATATTGATCTTAAACATTTTGGGAGCTTGACGACATTCCATCGAAGAGTTTGTCGTCCCCGGAAGATGACCTTGCTCAACAATCTTTTGATAACTCGTTGCATCGGTTACCCAATGGTAGGTTCGGCGTGAGCCTCCCATTTAGAGAAAATGTTCGTGAGTTTCCGGACTCGAAATCTATTGCCATTAAACGTCTATTGTCACTAGAGCGTCGTCTCGAAACTAATCCAGACTTGCGAAATTCGTATGTAGATTTCATGCGTGATTACGAAGCATCTGGTCACATGTCGCTTCTATCAACGCCTCCAGCTGACAATAATGCGTATTTTATTCCACACCATGCTGTGTTCAAACTAGAAAATAATAAACCTAAATTGAGAATTGTTTTTGATGCTTCGGCTCGAGCTTCGAATGGTATTTCATTGAATGATACCTTACTCACTGGACCTAAGCTCCAGAATGATATTGTAAAAATACTTTTGGCATTTCGTATTCCCAAGTTCGTTTTTGTCTGTGACATAAAACAAATGTACAGGCAAATATTGATATCAGAAACGGATCGTTCTTATCAATTGATACGATGGCGATGGAATCCTTCAGAACCAATTTCAACCTATCAGTTGAACACAATTACATATGGAGTTTCATCCGCTCCTTTTCTCGCCATTCGCACTATCTTAAAACTAGCTGAACTAGGAGAAAATAGCTACCCATTGGCTGCTCATGCTTTGAGAAACAATTTGTATGTTGATGATGTATTGACTGGGTCGTCCACTCTCCAGGCAACTCATGAACTAAAACGTCAACTCATCGAACTACTACGTACTGGCTGCTTCGAACTACGCAAATGGGCTAGCAACAGTCCACTACTGTTAGAAGATATTCCTACTGAGTATCAACAAGTAAAACAAAGTTTAGTCGCAAATGATCTTAAGTTTACCGTAAAAGTGCTTGGTCTTCAGTGGCACTCGATACCTGATAATTTTTCATTTGAAATGCAGCCTTTAGAAAATCGTCTTTCCAAGCGGATTTTACTTTCGACAGTTGCTAGGATTTACGATCCTCTAGGATTTATTACACCAGTTACCTTTTCACTCAAACAACTCATTCAACAATTTTGGGTGCTGGGGTTGGATTGGGATGATCCTCCTCCTGAATCTATTGTCATATTTTGGAAAAAATTTGTTGCTGAATTTTCATATATTGATTCAATTCAAATTCCTCGTTATATCCCTATTGATGAAGCCTGTAGTATACAACTACATGGTTTTTGTGACGCGTCCGAGAAAGGATACTCGGCTATTGCATATTTTCGTTTAGTATTTCCGTCAGGAAAAATATCTGTTCACTTTGTTATGGCTAGATCAAAGGTCGCCCCTTTGAAATGTCTTTCTATACCCAAGCTAGAACTATGTGCTACCGTACTTTTGTATAAATTAGTTCATTTTGTTAAAACTACATATGCAAATGTAACCTTTGAAAAATCTGTTGTTACACTGATTCTTCTGTGGCTTTGACTTGGATTAAGTCACCTACCTATCGTTTAAAAATGTTTGTAGCTAACCGTGTTAGTTACATCCAAGAACGTATTTCTCCCGAACAGTGGAGTTACATTAGTTCTTCAAACAACCCATCTGATTGTGCTACCAGAGGTTTATTTCCTTCGGTATTTCCCGCGCATCCGCTATGGTGGGCAGGTCCTGAATTTTTGTCGTTGTCTGAAGAAAATTGGCCTTTGCCAAAATTGTTCGTCCCTTCTCTGGAAGCATCTTCTGATGAGAAACGCATTACTTTGATTGTTACCGTAGAATCAACTTGGCTGGAAGACTTATCAAACAAATTTTCGTCGTTACACAAAATTCAACGTATAGTCGCATATTGTTTGAGAATCTTTACTGTTAGAAAAGGTACCATCAATTCGCTATTTTTATCGTCGGTGGAGCTTTACATTGCTCTTATGGTTATTGTCAAGGTGGTCCAATTTAGTTCACTTAAAGTTGAAATCGAAGCCGTTCGTCAAGGTGAGCCTTTGCCTAAACATCTGCAACATCTAGGCTTATTTCTTGATTCGAATGACATTTTAAGAGTAGGCGGGAGACTGATTCATTCCAATCTTCCAGATTCCGCAAAACATCCAGCGGTATTACCCAATAAACACCGTATAACAGATTTGTTGATTAAACAAGTGCACACAAAATTTACATTCGGGAGTAAACACAACGATGTACTTGCTTCAAGAACGATTTTGGATCATCTCATCTTTTCGCGCAGTTCGTAGAATACTGTCTAAGTGTTATCATTGCTATCGTCTTCTCCCCATTCCTGTCAATCCAGTTATGGGTGAATTGCCTTCATTTCTTGTTCCTCCTTTAAATTGGAAACTCGCCAGAATTGTAGAGCTTCATCCTGGAAGCGATGGAGTACCTCATGTAGCCACCGTAAAAACTTCACGAGGGAATTTGAAAAGACCAATGGTCAAATTATGCCCATTGCCGTCTCAATAATAAATATTAATTATTTTAGTGTTCTTTATTATAGTTTCGTAAGCATTATTATATTTATTTAGTTCTACATACATACATACATACATACATTTAAATTGTGCAGTGCGCTTGCGCCTCTTAAAGTAAGACGCGTGCGAAAGTGGTTTTGTGACGTTTATCGACGACTCTTCTTTCGACCTAGTAACGGGAAGGTTGTGCGTGACAAGCTATACCCAATAAGTATAGTGCTTGCAACAGTGCATTCAACTGACTCCCCCGGGGGCATTCCAGCAACATTGAAGAGGACCACACACCAAGGACAATACTGGTGAGTGAATTTATGCCTTCTGTTTGTTAATTTTACATGCATACAACTTTCGCATTTAAAGCTCGCGTTTTGTTATATTTTCGCATTACAGTCCACGATTAAATAAGACGCGCCAGCACATTTATCTACGTTAATTAATGACAATAGGACATAGGTATAAGATTAGATAGATGTAAATAGGGTATTAACAAAGAAAGAGTTAGATTGCTAAAATAAAATAAAAATATAAAAATTTATAGACCAATGTGAGTTTAACTTCACGTTGGGCGCCAAAAATGTCATTGTCCTAAAATTTTATATTTTAATTTGTGGGAATAATGCGGTGATAAAAGGTTGTTTAGGGATGTATTAAGTAGTAAGGGTCGTGTAATAACAATAAATAGCAATAGGAATTAGAAAATTGCATTTATTCAGCAGAAAAATAAGTAATTCGTACATTGTGTAAATAGCAAGCATTTAACACCCTGTATATAGACCGTTATTAGTTTAAGTAATGCCAGTGAGCATATCTTTCAACAATAGAACGCGTATTCAGAAGAGAAATGATCGTATTTAAATGCATCGTATATCTATTAACAAGCGCAGAGTTCGTTGTTATGCATGATATTTTTATACCAGGTTTTTAGATATTCCATCGTATTATATTGAATGTTGAAATCAACGCGTTGCTTTTCTCACGTAGGATTTCTAGTTAATAGCATTGATTCCCTTGGATTTTCATACTTCTAGATAAGTAAACCATTGTTTGTTCAAATAAATTTAGTAAACTTTGATTTTAATTATCATGCCTTGCTTGTTTTTAATAAATCAGGTGTCGATTTTAGCTTTCTAGTCACGTAGACTTAATACAATTTATGCATTAAATTATATGCGTTTGCTATCTTACGCATTTTTAAATCTGCTTGTTTTAATTGGGATCCTTGACGTAATAATAATGCGTTATCCATGCGTGTCGTGTTTCAGCTTGTGTTTGTGTTGTTTAACGACTTGTGAATTTGTTTATTCTAATAAATCTTTAGAATACTTTTCATTAACTAAATTAATTATGATTATGGTTTATACACAGGGCGTTGTCATTTACTTTATAGTCTAATCATCGTATTTCTTGTTTTGTTCAGAAAACTGTCTTGTTTTCTGAACCCTCATGTATTTTATATGAAGTGCGCTATACTATTGGTTTTAACTATCCCTAAATGACCTTATTAACACAGCATTTTTTCGCCAAATTAAAACAAAAAATTTTCGAATAATGTTATTTTTGGCGTCCAAAGTGAAGACAAAATTCACATTAGTCCAAAATTATTTTGTTTTTATTTTCTACTACCTACACAACTCCTAAACTATTTTTACACCACTATTCCTATTTTAGTCTAACCTATTCTGTATCTATACATCTAGCCATTCCGAATATTTCATTATATTTTCTAAATAACTACTATTTACACAAGCCTCTGTAAATCTATACTAAACATTTTATCTCCCTAATTCCTATCTATCTATACGTTTCCCATTTCTCCTAAAATTTACACTACATATGATAATCTACAAATATTTCAATCTCTATTTGTCTATACTTTCCCATTTCTCCTAAATTTACACTACATTTGTAATCTACAAATATTTCAATTTCTATTTGTCTATTCTTACACATTTCTCCTAAATTTACACTACATATTATAATCTACTAATATTTCACTTCCTATTTATCTATACTTTTCCCATTTCTCATATTTACACTACATTTGTAATCTACTAATATTTCAATCTCTATTTATCTATACTTTCCCATTTTTCCTAAATTTACACTACATTTGTAATCTACTAATATTTCACTCCCTATTTATCTATACTTTTTCTATTTTTTCTTCATTAATACAACGTATCATCATCTCTTCATATTTCTCCTGTTTATCTATCCCCATTTATCTATACTTTTCCATTTACGTATATTTTTTCCATTTTCATAAATTTATACTACGTTTCATCATCTCTTCATATTTCTAATGACCACTCCTATTTATCTATCCCTATCTATTTTTCCTTTTTTTATTTACATCAATCTATACTAAATATTGTTTTCTTCGAATATTTCTAATAAACTATTTCTTATTTACATGTGTCTTCCCATTTCCATTAACCTATACTACTCCTACATTTCCTAAACCTATCCTAATTATTATTAACCTATCCTATGCTTTATTGTTTTCTAATATTTACAATAAGTTTTTATTTACTTATACTTCCAATTTTCATTAACCCATCCTATGCCTTTTGTCGTCTAATATTTCCAACAAGCCCCCTGAAATTCACCCTATCTCAAATTTGTCCTATCGATATCAATTCTGACCCAATGTACCGATAATAATTTTTCTAAACCTCTAATTCTTAATCTTTCTTCAATAATGCCCCAACTTTATTTTTCCTATCACCTGGACACTTAATACCTTTATTTTCTTCATCATCTAAATTTCCCTCAAATTAATTTATATTTATCTTCACACATAAACCATTCCCATTTGATGCATTTCCCTTTGCATAATACCTCCTTGCTTTCCGCATTTATTTTTATCTCCAACTTTTCTATAATATTCATCCCCCATATAGTGTCCATTTTTAATCCAGGTACAATCACGTATTCATTTTCAAATTTCTCTTCTCCTATCTCACACTTCAGAATCACTATATTACTTACACATGCAAACTTTCTATTGTTTGGTACTATTAAATTACACTTCCTCATCGGCATTATTTTTTTCATTAATTTTCTTATTCGAATAAAATCTTCTGAGACGAGCGATACCTCTGCTCCGGTATCTATGAGTATTCTAATTACTTTATCCTCTACTATTGAATTAATTATAGGTTATAAATTTCTACTAAAATCATCTTCCATTTCCAGTTTTATGAATTCCCGCTGATGTTCATATTTGTTTATTTTCAAGGGCTTATTTGGTTTGTCTTCTATTAAAAATTTGTATTTGTAGTAGATAGGCCTGGTCAATTCGTGACCTTAGCATAGGTACTATTAATCCTTTTTGATTCCGTTAATCCTTTCAAATGTCCTTGGTTAATTTCGCTTCGGTTATCATTCTTAATTTGGTCTCTCCTGTTTGGTTCTTGCCATGGTCGAGTTCTCACATTACCGTTGGAGTTGTTTCTATGATTTCCTCTGTAATTATGATTCGTCCTTTCGTATTGTATCCTGCCGATTGGTATACTTCTTGGCATTTTTTTGGTTTTGTTGGTTGAGTAAACGTTTGACCTTCTTCTCTGCGATTCAATCCTATGTCATCGTATCTCTGCAAGTATTCTAAGAATATGTCACGATCCATGATGTTCTGTAGAGCGATGTACTGCTTCACCTCTACTTCAAAATGTGCTGCCAGATATTTAATAATTTGTTTCTCTTCCAACGGAAGATCAAACTGTTTCGCTATACTAAATTTCTTAATTGCGTATTGTTCCCTGGTCATACCTAAATTTTTATTGTATCTTCTCATAGTCAAATCATTTTTCACCTTATATTGTTGAGTATTCCTCCAGAATTGTCTCAAAAATTTGTTCTCAAAATCTTGAAACGTTGTTAATTCATCTTTAATCAGATCAAACCATGTTTCTGCATTACCTTTTATCATAGCTTTTACCAAATTTTATTTATACTGCTCATCCGTTATGCCCTGCGTCAGTGTTTTGATATCCTTTCAGAATAATGTTGGATTCGGTTTGTTATCTCCTGAAAATTTCGAATACTGCTCAAATGTTATATTTGGGTGGCTCAATCTTAAGGGTTCTTGATTATATATCATCCTATTTCTGCCAAAATTCATTACATTAATTTTTATATCCTCAATTTCTTTATTTACTCTGCTAATTTCGGTTTCATAACTTCTTTCGATGTTCTGTACTTTCTTCCTAAGTTTATAATTTTTCCACTTGTTTCTCTTTCATTAGCCTCTTGTATAGATATTGTTCGCGCCATTTCGCTCTCCCAACGTGATATTCTTTATCAAGCCAGGCGAGATAAGGAATACCATAATTTAAAAGAGTCGATTAACAACCATCCGCAAACGCGAACGTGTTCATTCAATTCTAAATATTACTCTCTAATCTCTTTCCTAAAATAACCATTTCCTGACTCCGTTCCTATTTACCGCTGGCCAGAAACAGTACTGAAAGGTGCCGCGTTAGTGCTCCAGATGTCTGTGCTTCGGTAAGTGCTTTAAGTATTTATGTGACTTGTATTCCAATTCTATGTTTATTTCCTTCTACTCTATACAGTCCACGCTCTACCTTACAAACCCTGGTTTACTGCCTACTGCACTCCAGGCAATTTCTATTTGCGCCCCTTGTCGTTCCAAGAGGCGTGTACATAGTTTTTTGATCCGTACGAGCCGGATTAAGAACTACGTTATATCTCGTTCTTCGTCTCACATCCTCAATTCAAGCACATAAATACGTATGTCCAACATTAATTGTAATTTCGAATAATCATAACACTTTAATTCTAAAGATAATTAAATTGCTATAAAAGTTTCTAGTTTAAATTGCACGTGTGTACTTTTAAAAATACTGCATTTATACTTTAGTCAGATAACTTCGTTATCGCGTTGCCATTCAACACGTTTAAAACAATGACATTTGTATTTGTATACAAACAATAAACTCTGCTTCGGAAGTACTCTTAATCTAAGATTCGTGCAAGTATTATTTGTGCGTAACAAACGTTTAATCATGACTACCAGAAACATTCTACAAAAGAAATTAGAGGATTATTTTTCTCGTTTAACGGAAATCCAAGACTATATCAAAACGGCTACTCGCTTTTCAGCAGTCGAAGCGAGATATGTTCGAATGCAAAGTATTGAGCAACAACTCGATGCTCTTTACGATAAAATTTTAAGTTATAATTCCACTGTAAAAGAAAAGGATGAGATAAATTCTCAAAGATCTTCCTTCGACAATTTAATAGATGTTATTCGTTCTCGGTTTTTCGATATGAAGCAAAAGGCTTTTACTTCTGCCGGCGATACAGCAGTTATCGCAAGTGCATCTCAACCTGTTATCAGTTACTTAAAACCTCTTAGTATAAATCCGTTTGATGGTTGTTTAGACAATTGGCAAAATTTCATTACGTTATACAAAAGTTTAGTCCATGAAAACGATCACATTCCCGTAATCCAGAAGTATCATTACATGCGAATGCTTCTTCGGATTTAGCTCTAGATGCCAATTTATATGAACAAGCGTTTACGAAACTTCAGGATCGCTACAATTCACCTCGTAGAATTACGAGCTACTACTTAAATAAAATACTTCAATTTAAAAACTCTGGATCGCTCTCAAACTTTATTAATATTCATGTTAATGCTGTTAACACGTTAAAGGTAGCGAATAAAGTTGAAGATTTGGCTGATTTTTTATTGTTTTCTTTATGCTATCGCAACCTAGAATTCAAAACTCAAAACGCATTTGATTCAAACATAGGTTCGGCAGTTCCTACGTGTACTCAACTGTTCGATTTCTTAACTTTGCAAAGCAAAACTTCAGAGCTTTATGAAGATATTAAAAAGGAAAGAGCGCCAAGGCCAGGTGCACTCCTTCGCTTTAAATCTAGTTTAAACCAATCTTTCTTGGTTAAAAACTCGCAGACTTCAGTGGCGACTAAAACCGCTAGTATAATTTGTCCCTATTGTGGGGAAGTCCATAAAATCTATGGATGTTTGGCATTTAAAAAGCTTAGCGTTGACGATCGTCAAGTTGCTATTAAATCTTTAAATCGATGTTTTAAATGCCTCGGCAGTCATACTCCTCGTGATTGTAATTCTGATGGTAAATGTAAGTTGTGTCATTCCTCTTTTCATCATACTCTGTTGCATAAACCACTTGCTAGGGAACACATTAATGAATCTAACGATTCGAAAGCCGCACTCACAACTGAAGTTGTTTCGACATGCAACGTCACAAATTCACTAGAAAATTACACTGTTTTATTAGGTACGGTAGAAGCTCGTGTTTTAGATATAAACAATAAGTTACAATCTGTGAGATGCATTTTAGATTCCGGATCTCAAATCAACGCAATTTCAAGTTCTTGTGTCCAACGCTTAGGGTTGGAGCGTCAACATGATTTTCGCCAAGTTGGTGGCATTTCAGGTTCTGCAATTAAATCCAAAGGAGCTGTAATATGCACTTTGTTTTCTAATCACTCGAAGTATCAATTTCAATTTTGTGCTTCAATCTTTCCTAAAATAACGGGAAACGTTTCCGGTTGCTCACTGCCTTCTCGTATTTACCATAAATTTAAATGTTTGCAGCTTGCTGATGAAAATTTTCATAAATCATTGCCCGTAGACATACTACTGGGTGCTGAAATATGTTCCGAAGTGCTATTTTCTGATCGCACTAGAATCATTCCTTGAAACAATATTTGGTTACGTGCTATTGGGACAGGTTCCTAATGTTAACACCGCAGTTAATGCAACTTCTCTTTTTATTTCTGATTCAGTAGATAATGATATAAGGAATTTCTGGGAATTAGAAGAAGTCAAAATGCCCAAAGTTCCCTCTCAAGAAGATGTTATTTGTGAATCTCATTTTCTAGAAAATTATTCTCGAAACGCCTCTGGTCGTTTTACTGTCGCTCTCCCTTTCAATAACAATATTAAACCTCTCGGTAGCAATCGGCATATTGCTTATAAATGTTATCTAAATTTAGAAAAACGTCTTTCATGTTCTCTGGAAAAACAAAATTCTTATAATATGTTTTTACAAGAATATTTTGATCTTGGTCATATGATTTTAGCCGAAAATCCCTCCGATTATATTTTACCACATCATGCCATCTCGAAGATAACAAGTAGTACTACCAAACTACGCGAGTTAAAGTTCGGGCCTTTGGAGCTGTGTTTTTAAAAAAACTTCGACACTTTAACAAATTTAATTTAATATAATTTGTACATAATAACTTTATAAAAAATTAATTGTACTGGTGAGTAGCTTAGGTAGACAACAATGCAAAAGCTGTAAACTCAAGACTGACTGCCGGGCATTGAGCTCCCGGGCTTTTTATAATAACCTGCCCCTCACACGGCTTGTGGGAACTTGCAGATCTCATGTCTGCTTTACACTTTGTTACAATGTATCAATCTTAATTCTAAGTAATTGTGGTCTGTTGACCGCCTGTGACCTGCCACCTGCAGTATCACTGCCCTCACGGATGCAAAGTTGGATGTCCGTTCTCATGAACTGTCGATAACCTCTCTGGGTTATCCTTGTGTTACAATGTTGCATTGAACTTATACTTTACTTTACTTAACAATTTCTAATAATTCCTATTAGACTCAATATATCAATATATAGGTAATTGGGGGATACATAACTCCTCCCACCGTAAATGAAAAATTAAGGTTTTTCTTAATTTTTAAATACATAAAATTCATTATTTAAATTCATTTAAAATTCATTGTTTCTAAGGGTATACTTATTGTTTCCTTTTTTCTCTTTGTTTCCTTAAATCTAGAACTGTTTCCTTCATTCTTATATCTAAGGTACATTTTGTAAAATACATATATAATTACAAAAATTATTAAAATGATCAATACAATTGTCCAAACACTTATATTATTATAATGTAACTTTGGCGTTTTGAGTTCATATAATAGTTCTTTATAACTTTCCACTAATTTCACGGCGTGGTTGAGATCGTCTAAGTCTAGATGTTCTAGCTTCATAGGTTTCTTAATTATTTCTTCATCTTCTTGTTGTATCTTGAACTGAAGTTTCGGTAGGTTTGCAAGTTTCTTTGTTGCTATGGGATCTTGATAAACTCTGATTACTTCATCTTTCAATTTCACATAACAGTTTTCTTTGAGGGTAATTAGTTTGCTTCCGATTAATGCTTGGTTATTTTCATCTTGGTTGCAGTGGATGGTTGCTATTACTTCTGTTGGGAAAATGGCTATCCATTTGTTATCTGTAACTTTTTGAATTTTCATGTTAGTTATTTGCACTTGTTTGGCTTCACAGTTTTCGTAATGATTTGAGAATTTTAATAGTTGTACTTCACAAGGGCTGTCTTCTTTAATGGTTGTTGTCGTCATCGATTGACATAAATATTGGTTTGGTGTTACTTCAGTACATTTTTCGTTTGTATAACCATATCTCAGTTCATTTAGGGATAGGAATTTGGTTTTGGGTATGATTACTTGGTATGTGCTAGTAACTTTTGTTGGAAAAGCAAATAAATGATAATAATTATAATTGTTACTTTCTACTATCGGGATTTCTATTAAAAATATTATTTCGTTTTTCTTAATGTTGCTAAAATTTGTTGCATTAAAGTAAGGGTGGATATTATTGAGTAAATATTGTATTTTGTATACTGCCTAGTTTAATTGGTAGTATACCGGGGTTGTTTTTATATGTTATATTATTATTTAGTTGTCCGTTCTACCTGGGTGGAGGTTGACGGTAAGGGTGATGATTGTCCATCTGAAATTACAGGGTGTCTTAGGTTTTTCAAATGAATGTACTTTGTTATTTTACCGTTGTCTACTACTGCTATGTTTTTATCTGATATTTTCTTAATTTTGAATGGTCCTAAATTTCTGGGTGCTGTTTTATGTCGCTTGCTTTGAAAGTTTTTCTCATACACGGTTTGTCCTATTGAAAATTTATTTGAGTCGGTATTTTTGTTTCGGGTTGTGGTGATACGTTCTTTATCGTTCTCTAATTTGTCTTTTACTTTGTCATAAGTTATTTTTAGTTTTTGTTTGTGATCTTTCGCATATTGTTGATATACTTCTTTATTGTAGTGTATGTCATAGGGATTTCGTGAACCTGAATGTCCTAATGTTAATTCTAAGGGTGTAAAATTTGTTGATGAGTGAATTGTGTTATTATAGGCGATTAGTGCGTATGACATTAAATTGGTTATATGTTCCTTTTTATAATTTATTCTTAATAATCGAATTTGTTCTAACAGGGTTAAATGTAGTCGTTCAATTAGTCCGTTTGACTCAGGGTGGTTTTCCGTTATGAAATGAATGTTTATTTTGTGTAGTTCTAAAGTGTTTTGAATTGTCTCATTTTTAAATTCGCTACCATTGTCTAAAGTTATTGATTCGGGTGTTCCGTAAAATGTGAAATATTGTAAAAATCCTTGGGTCACGTCAATGCTATTTTTGGATGTGATTGGTATTGCTTGGCCTATTTTTGTGAATGCGTCTACAATTGTTAGATAGTTTTGCGCTTCTACTACTAGAGTATTGGCATGTAGTTTTTGCAATGGTTTGTCGGGTGTTTTGGTTAACATTAAGGGTATCTTTGGGGGTTTCCTATCGTATTTCGCTCTGTCACATAGTTCGCATTGGTTAATAAAATCTGTGGTCAACTCCTTCATGTCTTTAAAATAATAACGTCTTACAAGTTGCTTAATAGTTTCGTTAATTCCACGATGGTTGGTTTTTCCTTCGTGTTGATTCCTAATTACATCGTTTATTTCGTCAGGGTCGTCTAGTGTTATTAATTTTCTAGTACATCTGATGAATTCAGGTCCAGAGTTATTGAATAGTTTAATGTATAATTCTGAAAATCTTTGGTATAAATGTTCGGTGTTGAAATAAAAATAAAATCGTTTTTTCTCGGGGGTGTATTCTTTTAAAATTTTAATTATTTGTTCCTCATTGTCATCTTTAGTTATTTGAATTTGGTATATCTTTTTGTTATCTACTTTTGTATATTTTACTGGATTGGGGTTATTTAAAACTTCGGTTATTATAAATTGGTTAGGTTTCATATCGATCGCTTCGTTTAAAATTTTAATCGCGTTTTTTGGTTCTTCGTTTTGTGTCGAATGTATTGTGTCGATCTCGTCTGGATCTTCCCTTATTTCTGCTTCGTCTACGTTTCCTATAATGGATTCCGTTTCTAATGCATTGAGTTGGATTCTGCTTAAGGCGTCTGCGTTGTTGTTATAGATTCCTTTTTTGTATATAATTTCGTAATCGTACTCTTCGAGTCTAATTCTCCATCTTTGTAATTTTGAATTCGGTTCTTTCAGTTTGCATAACCATACTAGTGGTCTATGATCGGTGTATATGTAAAATTTTCTTCCGTATAAATAAGGTCTAAAATATTTTGTTGCCCAAATTATGGCTAATAATTCTTTTTCTATGGTACTATATTTTTGTTCGGTTTCATTTAGGGTTCTGGATGCGTAGCTGATGGGTTTATCGCTACCTACTTTTCCTTGGCTCAATACTGCGCCTAATGCTACATTCGATGCGTCTGTCGTTAGTATAAATGGTTTTGTAAAGTCTAGGTATTCTAATACAGGGTGATTTGTTAATATGTTTTTAATTTTGTCTACGGCTTTAATAAATTCCGGGGTGTGTTCAATTTTGTTTCCCTTTTTTAAACAGTTTGTCAGGGGTTTGGTATCTGAGCGTAACCTTTAATGAATTTGCGGTAGTAACCACTAAGTCCTAGAAATCCTTTAATTTCTTTGGTTGTTTTTGGTAATGGGTAATTTAGAACTGCATTTGTTTTGTCTGGATTTGGCATTACTCCTTGGGGTGTTATTACATGTCCTAAAAATGATACTTCTTTTTGTAAAAATTCACTTTTGTCTAATTGTACTTTAAAATGTGCTTGTCTAAGTCTTTCGAATACTTCTTTCAATCTCTCTATGTGTTCTACCAATGATGTAGAATAAACTATGATGTCATCAAGGTATACAAGGCATTTTTCATTGTGTATTCCTCGTAGTATATTGTCCATGACTCTCTGGAAAGTAGCGGGTGCGTTCTTTAATCCAAATGGCATTCGTTTGTACTCGTAATGTCCTCTAGGTGTGCTGAAGGCTGTTTTTGATATGTCTTTTCTTCCATCTCTACCTGATGGTATCCTGATGCTAGGTCTAATGTTGTAAAATATTGGCATTTGCCTAATTTGTCTAAAATTTCGGTAATATTTGGTAGTGGATATTTGTCATCTACCGTTTTTTCATTTAACTTTCTATAATCTATTACCATTCTGTACTTTCTCTTTCCGGTTGCGTCTAATTTCTTAGATACTATTAACACGGGGCTGCTCCATGGTGAGTTGGAGTGCTGGATTATGTCTTGGTCTAATAAGTCTGCTACTTGTCTGTCAGCTTCTTCTTGGCTTGCATGAGGTAGTCTATATGCTTTTGTAAAAATTGGCTTATTGTCTGTTAACTCGATATTATGTTTTACTGTGTTGGTGAATGTTAATGGTATTCCTTCACAATGGAATATGTCTCGATATTCAAAACATAGGTTTTAATTACTCTTTCTTCTTCTTGATTGATATCGGTATTAAAGCGGATGTTAGTTAAATTTTCTCTTAACAATTTGTCATGTTCTATTGGGTTGTATTCGTTTTCTAAATTTTCGTCTATTTCCATTTCGTTAAAATTTAGTTCTTCTACGTTAATTGGGTCTGTCAGTGATAATTCTACGGGATAGTCGTTCGAATTTAGTATTGTTGTGGTTGCATAATTATCTTTTATTTGCACTAAGGCGGTTGGGGTTTCTACTCCTTGTTGAAATGTCATATGATTTATTATTCCTAAATTTTTGTTAGATTTTACTGGGATTTTTATTTTTCTTTCCGTTCGGGGTTCTATAGTGTATTTTTGTTCAATTTGTGTGTTTTGAAATTTAATGGGGATTTTTCCGTATTTTGTCCTTAATAAGCGATTTTTAATGTCAATGTTGGCTCCTAATTTTCTTAGAAGGTCCATACCGATTAATCCGTCATATTTGTCGTTAAATTCGAATACACAAAATTTAACTTTCATTTTAACATTAAATGTTCTCGGTAAGGGTATATTGGCTACGAATTGGTGTAGTGTTGTTTGATGGGCTGTTTTAATTTTAAATGGTTCTCTTTCTACATAATCTAAATAATGTTTTTGTACGGTTCTGGGGCTAATTAATGTTTTTGATGATCCGGTGTCGATTAATAGTTTGAATTTGGCGTGGGGTATTTCTATGTATGGTAATACTAAGTGATTTATGTTATTTAAGTTTATTAAGTTTGGTTGTCTATGAATGGGTCCATTTGAAAATTTGAGTTCGAGTTTTCTTCGTCGTACTCCTCGTAAGTTTCGTATTGTTCGTCACCTTCATAAGTTTCTGTATGGTTTGATTCATTGTTCGTAGGTGTCTCAATGTAATTATTCTGGTCAGTGTCAAATTTTTCTATTTCTTGATGGAATAATTCTTCCGATGTAAAATTACGTTTCTGATGAGGGTTTGGTCGGATATGTGTTATCTTTGTATGTTGTCTGGTGTTACCAGATGAGGTATTCATTGGTGTTGGTTTATAATAATTATTAGGGTTGTTATTATTATTAGTCATTGGTGTATTTCTATTGGGGTTTGCGTTGAATGCTGGTCTTTGTTGGTTTAAGTTTTGATTAAATCTTGGTTGGAATGCGGGTTTCGTAAAAGTTGGGTTTAATGTTGGTCTTGAAAAATTTTTATATTGATTATTAAAATTTGTATTGTTAAAACTTGGGTTATTACTTCTGGTGCTCTAAACAGATCTTGCTGTTCTTCAACAACAACGCCAAATTTCGCCTTAACGGAACCACCATACGCCGCCATGAAACTCTCAAAATCTACATTTGGCTCTTGATTAATAAGTCTTCGAACAGTATTTTCATTACTCGAGTCTTCCTGGTTGTTGCCAGCATAGAATGCTATACGGTCAAAGTGTACCACTTTCGGTTTACCACGAAGAGAGCTTCTAATCCGGTACACTACATCATTAATTCTTTTTAACACTTCATACGGGCCTTCCTATTGTCTTTGTAATTTTGGCAACAATCCACGCTTCTTTGTGGATTGTACAACCGCATTAAATCTCCAGGTTAGTAACCACCCTCTTGTGCTTTCATGTCATATTGTGATTTCATTCGATCACTTGCCGTCTGGATATTCTTTCGGACGTTTTTATGAAGGCTAATTGATCGTTCACGAAGCTTACTAACGTAATCTCCACCTATCATCTCTTCTCCAGGTTTAAATCCAAACTGATAATCACATGGTAGCCGCAAATCACGTCCTAACATCACACAAGCGGGAGAGTATCCTGTGCTGTCATGTACCGAAGATCGGTACGCCAGTAGAAACAAATGTAAATATTGGTCCCAGTCTCGTTGATGTTCAGAGACAACGTTAGCTAGGTACTTTTCTAACGTCCTGATCATTTTTTCAACCATTCCATCCGATTGAGGATGAAGTGGCGTGGTTCTAGTCTTCCTGATTCCAAGATGCTTGCAGACGTTCTAAAACAACACTGCTTTGAAGTTCCGACCTTGATCGGAGTGTAATTCCAACGGAACTCCAAAGCGACAAAACAACTCCCTCACTAGTACATCTGCAACCGTCTCGGCTTCTTGGTTAGGTATAGCATACGCCATCGGCCATTTGGTAAAATAATCTATTGCTACCAAGATGTATTTATTTTCTTTTTCTGATTCAGGAAACGGACCAGCTATATCAATAGCCACCCACTCAAAAGGATTCCCCACGTTATACTGTCTCATTGGGGCTTTCCGTTTTGTAACCGGGCCATTTCCAGAGCACACAACTCACATTTCCGGCACCACTCTTTCACAGTTTCTTTGCAGTTCGCCCAATAGAATCTTTCTCTCACTCCTTCGAGAGTTCTTTTTACGCCAAAGTTCCCATCGGAAATACCATCGTGCAAGTGCTGCAACACTTAAAGTCATCTCTCAGTGCCACCTTCACACTCCAGACGTCGTTTCTAGGTTCTATTTTCAATCACCAAGGAGTCCCACTGTGCCCAGCATGCCTTCAGGCTCCTACTTGAAATACTAATTTCTTCCGAAGCTGGTCTTTGTCGTCTACTTTTTTACTCAATAATACGTCCCAATTCAGCGTCATTCTCCTGGTCTTCTCGTATTCTTTCGAGTTGCCAAGTATCATCGGTTACAGTCATTCTATGAATGACACTTATTTTCTCTTCCATCTTGAAGCAATGATTGCAGTCTACCGGACAAGGTCTCCTTGACAGAGCGTCTGCATTCCGATGGTTAGTTCCTACACGATGTTCTGTGTCAAAGTCATATTGCTGCAGCCGTTCTATTTACCTTGCAACTTGCCCTTCAGGATTTTGAAACTGCAGTAACCATTTTAGTGCAGCATGGTCTGTTCGTAACAGGAATTTGTGGCCGTATGAGTACTTATAAAAGTGCTCTAGGAATTTGACGACGGCCAACAGCTTCCTTCTAGTCACACAATAGTTCCTTTCTGGCCGCGACAAGACCTTGCTGAAATACCCAATAACTTTTTCTTGTTCGTCCAGCACTTGAGAAAAAACGCTTCTTATAGCTGTGTTACTGGCATTGGCATCCAACACAAATTTCCCTTCTATCCGTGGATAACTTAGAATTGGTGTTGTAACTAGTAGCCGTTTCAGTTGTTCAAATGCGCTGTGGCAGTCGTCATTCCAATTATATTCTTGTCCATCTTCAGTTAATTTCGTCAACGGTTTGGCAATGTTCGCAAACCCAAGTATAAAACGTCGGTAATATGTACACAATCCTAGAAAACTGGGAAGTTGGTGTATATCTGCTGGTGTAGATCACTCTTGTACCGTTTTATTCATGTCAGGGTCGGCACTTATTCCGGTCTCCGAAACGACATGCCCTAGGTATCTCACCTCTTTTTCAAATAAGTGACGTTCTTTAGGGCTCAATGTAAGGTTTGCCTCGTGTAATTTTTAGAATATCTCCTCTAGGTTCTTTAAAAGACCCGCCTAACACTATCACGTCGTCTAGATACACCAAACATGTTTTCCAGAACAGTTCACTCAGTATCGACTCCATCAAACGTTCAAACGTAGCAGGGGCATTTCATAATCCAAAGGGCATGACCTTGAACTGCCATAATCCAGTTCCAATTGTAAACGCAGTTTTCTCTTTATTGTTTGGCTCCAAGCCCACCTGCCAGTATCCGCTTTTCAAATCCAAGGTCGAAAATTATTTAGATCCGGATAGATCATCCAAGGTGTCATCAATTCTGGGCAAAGGATAGCTGTCTTTCTTTGTCACAATGTTTAGCCGCCGGTAGTCTACACAAAACCTTGTCGAGCCATCCTTTTTCTTTACAAGCACTACCAGGAATGCCCATGGACTATCCGAGAGCCCAATCACTCCCTGTTTTTCCATATCTGTGATAATTTGCTAGGCTTCCTTACGTTTTGCTAAAGGAAATTGCCTGGAATGTTGTCGTATCGGTTGTGCATTTCCAGTATTGATCTTGTGTTGCACAACATGAGGCCTTTTTTCTCACCATCATCCAGTGCAAATACACCTCGATATCGTCCGACTAGTTCTTTTACCTTGCCCAGTTTGGTTGCCGTTTAATCCGTGACACGAAGGTATCAACATATCCAGCAATTTCTGTGAGCCACCGTTGGCTGGTTTGTCTTTTGTGTCGTTCACGCAACGTTTAATATGACTTACTGAAATGCAACTCCTCATAACTATATCTTTCTTCAGGGTCGCCGTATGCGGATTAATGTTTAACATCGCGATCATTTCCGTCTTCTCGGATATTTTGATATCACCAATCGAACTTGCATCGTCTGGTTACTCGTCCCTTGAAAAGGAATCTTATCATCTTCTATCTGAAGCACATTTTCTTTCATGTTCACTTGAAACTCATATTCTCTCATGAGATCCATTCCCAAGATAAGGTTTTCTGTAATTTCAGCTACCAACACCCGATGATTAATTAGTTTGTCTCCAATTGCCAACGTTACGGCAGCCTCTCCGTGAGTAGATATTTTCTTTCTCACAATTTGCCGTTCGAAGACATAGACTTAGGTAGCACTTTTCCACGACCAACCAAATCTGGTCTCGCAATAATCCTTGTCGCTCCTGTATCCACGAGTAATCGGACAACCCTACCATCGACGATGCAGCACGGATGATGATCTCCGGGGCACTACCTTGTGCTGTCGACGTTCGCCCCTTACGTCGACTTGCTTTAGTTTTTCCTGCTGCTCAACCGGTTGTTCTTTTGGTTGAGTACAGCGTCTCTGTATATGACCAACTTCACCACAGCTCCAGCATCGCACACTCCACCTCCACGTTCGTTGTCTTTCCAGCCTTTTGTTTTTAAACACGCGGTTGATTATTTCTTCTATGCTGTTCTGCGATTGACCAAGTTCTTCTAAAACAGACCAAACTTTGTGTCTCACCCTGTGTGATGTCTGCTAAGCTGCTTCAAACTCAAGCGTATGAGTCAGTGCGTGATCTAACATTTTTACCCGTGCTAATCTTAGCACTTGCTATATTTCGTCGTTTTTAGCGCCATCCATAAATATTTGAACAGTCAGTTGTTCGAGGAAGCTACTTTCTAGTTAGCGCTTGACAAACACCCCAAAATAATTTAAAATTATTTAAAAGGCGTTTTTAATAAATTCAAAACAAAAACCGCGTAAATCGGGTGAAAGACCGCCTAAAACCATCAAAAAAGTGTGTAAAAATTTTATAGTGCGCGTATAATAAAATAACAACCAAAAAACTAAAATCTAGGCCTTTTTTAAATTAAATAAATAGTTCAGAAACTGTAAATTTTGAAATAAATGAAATATAAATATTCTATATTTTAAGTACATGCGTACTTAAATGTTCTTATAGTCCATTTTTTAGTAAAATTAGCGGTGTAACACTTGAAGCTTGAGTAAACACCGGGTAAGTGCGTTTCCGGTACCGCATTCCAATAGCGCCTGATTTTATTTGTTTATTTCAACAGTTGAATTTAAAGTACAGTATTTTATAAATAATATTTTCAAGTAATTAGCTTATTTAAATTTGTTTTGAGGGTTTAAAAATTTAAAATAAATAAATAGTGTTGTTTACTATACATCTTTACTTAATCCAGATATTTTTATTGGGATAGCGATTTTATTTAGTTTTAGCTGTTATTTTGACGTTTAGTATTTGTTATATTTTTGATAAATTTGAAATTTAATTTGACGGTTCTAAGCTTAAATAAATACAATTTTGTTTACGGTTAATCTTAACAAAATATTTTTATTGGACCAACGTTTTGCGTTCTTTTAGCGTCGTAACGGTCAGATTTGTTTTTTTTTTTAGTTGCGTTTTCCGTTGGTTATTTTTTGTCGTTAGCATGGTTGTCCACCAGGACAAAGAGCCGTTACCACGGAAGAAGAGGGGTGATCGATCGGAGTCTGCTAGGTCGGAGGCTGAGGGCGCTGTTTTCGGGAAACAGTTTAAGATGGTCTTGAAGGACGTTATGTTATGGACACAGGAGGAGGTTGAAGAGGTAGTGAAGGAACCTGTGTTTGCGGCAGTCGTGTCTGGGGAGTCGGGGCCTCCCGCGGTGGTTGCGGCGCCGGAATTGCCCTCAGCTTCAAGATCCCAGCGGAAGATGTCGTCTAGCAGCAACGGTAGCGTTGATGATAGCGACCTTGATGAGCTGGAACTCTTGAAGTTCAGGGTGAGGAAGGCGCACGCGGCCGTCCACGGGAAGGTACCGACTACCTCCGCCATTATCGTCGTAGAGGATAGGAAGATGGTTCTGCACGCCGTGGATGATATCCGCGACGTGACGAACCGACTAATAGGTATGGTTATGGCGCTGCATCTTTGTTCAGATAACTCTGGGATAGCTAGTGTTGGGGGAAGTCCAGCGGACTTTGGTTGTTTCAGGTACCCAGGGTTTGCGGAGTCAGGGAGCGTCGGTGGCGCGCGTTTCCTATGCAGCAGTTGCAGCAGGGGTTAAACCGACGTTTACCGTCAGGGTCGACGCCAGACTAGGCCAGAAGAATGACGTGATGAACACTCTGAAGCAGAAGGTCGATCCAGCATGAGATGGATTTATCGTTGTCGGAGCTCGTAGGTCGTTCAGGAGCGGTGTTGTAGTGGAATGTGCCGGTCGCGATGACGCCAAGAAACTGCAGTTGAAGATCGGCGAGAACTGCAAAGAGCTCGTTGCGAAGACGATCAAGAAGAAGCGTCTACGAGTCGTTCTTCCGGGGGTTGAAGCGGGGCTGAAGGCGGAAGAACTGGTGCGCTTGATAAGGAACCAGAATACCCGCTTCGGCGATTTGAAGCTGGAAGACCACCTGAGAGAGAAGTTCAGGTTTGGCGGAAAGGGTCCTAGGGATCCCTTCGCCAACGTAGTCTTCGAAGTGACCCCTACACTTCGAAGGCGGTTATTAGCTGATGCTATCAACCTCAGGTGGCAAAGAGTATGTGCCCGGTACCACTTCTCGATGACGCAGTGTCACCGGTGCTACGAGTACGGCCATAGATCGATGGAGTGCAGGGAGAAGGTACAGTGATGCGATAACTGTGCCGGAGTCGGTCACGAGTTCTAGAATTGCCGGAAGGCAGTCCCATGCTGTGTGGTTTGCCCTAGGGGAAACAACAGAGCTGACGGTGTCGCGAAGGTCGATACGCGCCACGACGCCAAGTCAGGTAGATGCCCCACGATGCCGAGACTGAAAAACGCAATTACATGGAACATCGATTATGGACCGTGAAGAAAAAGAAAGATTTAAAAGAAGTAAAAAAATTAAATTCGCACAACCAAATCTCGGGAAAGGCAAAGGAGCAACAAATAACTTCGTTAAGTTATTCAGTGAAAATAATATCGACATCGGGCTTATGCAGGATCCACACCTGCATAGCCATAAAATAACAGATTTTGGGAGGGCGGTTACCGTCATAAACGCAAATAGAGTACGACCGCGGAGCGGAATAATAATAAATAATGGGACGTGCGCCGGGATAATATTCAATAATTTGTCCAAGGAGTTTATAACCACCGCGGAAATAAAAACAGGGACAAACACGTTCTACGTGATAAACGCATACCTTCCACCGTCGACTCCCGGCGGGAAAATCCTCAAACTGAGGACTTAATAAATCACATCGAAGGCATTTTTCGCCAAATCGGAAGGAATAAAAAACTAATAATTGGAGGAGACTTTAATGTTAAGTCACCGTTATAGGGTAGTCCTATAGAAGACGATAGGGGTTCACGGGTTGCTGATCTTTTAACGGAATGGGATCTTAGTGTGATAAACACTAATGATTCACCTACGTTTGAGGGGCATAAAGGCAGCAGTTTTATTGATATTACTGCCGCCTCGCACGAGATGTTAGAAACCATTTATGATTGGAAATTAAGGTCGGACGAGGAAACGCTCTCTGACCATAAATTAATAAGATGGGACGTTGAAACTATATTTTCGTGGTTTTATAATAAAAAAGCAAATTGGGAGCGGTTTAAACAAAAATAAGGCGAAAGTATCCCTGCGCTCGAAAACGAGCTATTTAACTGCCGAAAGGCAGACGAAATAGAAACACTCGCAAAAAATTTAAACGACGCAGAGGTCGACGCGTCGTCGTACTCCATGCCGCGAAAGAAAACATTTAAACACAGCGTACCCTGGTGGACCCGGGAACTAACCACCAAGCAGGCAGAAACGTGCAACCTAAGGCGCCGTTATCAACGCGCCTCGGGAGATATAAAAGAGCAACGGAAAATAGAAGACAATCATAGTTACCGCGAATATAAGATATTAATAGAAGAAACGCGAACAAATAAATTTAAAGTGGTGGGCGGGCGGGCGGATGGGCGGGCGGGTGGGCGAGCGAGCGGACGGCGGGCGGGCGGGCCGGTGTACGTAGTCGAGGACATACTAGAAAGTACCTTGTGTTATTAACTAACAACCAATGCAAGAATTAAGATATACAACAAATTTGTGTGTCAGATAACAGGTCCTGGTGTTAATAAACAACTTGGCAATCATATACTAGATTTTTACGTTGTCTAGATGTACGTTTAAGGGGGACATTTGCGTCTACTTTGGCCAAAGAACATGGTATTACGCGATTGGAAGCGACAATATACAACTGTACAATTGGAAGCTGTGTCAGAGCGGAACGGATGTATAATCCCTTAAAAGACTGTTTAATCTTATTGGAAGATAGTATGTTATATTTCCTAAAGGCGCCAATGTACTCGGTACCACTTGCCAAAATGTTGAGTAATCTATCGGACAAGCTAGAACATAGCTGCTGTTTAGCGTATAATGAACTACTACAGTACATGTATTGGGGGAATGGCAATACAAAAAAATTGACGGGGTTGCAAATTAACCAAAGGAAAGGGAAAAATTGATAAAGTATGTGCTTTCGGCTTTTAGTTTTAACTATTTACCTGTAAATTATTTGGAGATAGTAGAGGAAGATAGCCAAGATAAAATAAAAACCTTACACAAGTGCTACATTAAAGCAGGTAGTACATATTTTACACAATCTGCAACGCCATATTCTACAATTCCAAAAGAAATAGTCATTTTGGAATTGGGGTTGATAAATACGCCTAACATTCGCCTAGAGGTTGTACGACAACGCGTAAATAGTAGTAGTAAACTCTATTCGTTTACGCTAAAGGAAATTGCCCCATTATGCATGCCATACGCTGTAAGTGGAAGGAAAAGGCAACTGGAATTAGAGGAAATGGATGCAAAAAGGCGAAAATTGGACTACATTGAAAACACTGCGACAATACGCGAACAATACAAATATGTGTTAGACAAAGAACATCTTATTAGAGAAAATGAAAAAGAATTAAAAGATTATTTTATGTGCCGATGGACTAACTTAAATACATTTGGGTTCTACAAGCTGTATGCATTTGCGGTTAGTAAGAAAGACTCTTTTTGTTATGTAGGCGTTCTTGCAGAAAAGGATGGTACTAAATCCGTATACTTTTTAAATGGTTATTCTAAAAACGTATTTATCGAAATGGCAAATAACATAGACGAACTAAGGAATTCGGGTTTCGTAAACTTGGCGTACACCTCACGCAAAGGGGTTCCGTTTAACATTGTATATTTGCCTAGTAAAGAAACTTTCGGATCATTTAAAACCGAGGGTGTTACAACCTATAACAACCATGTATTTCCAAAAGTGGTGGACATGCAACTACGCAACAGTGAGTGGGAGAATAAGGATTTCCTCCAATACCGACAAGAAGAAGTCGATCAAGCTAACAAGATACGTGTGCAGGATATAGTGGGAAAGCCGCGATTAAAGGATTGTCAGAAGTTGCAAGAATTACACGAAGGAATGGATCTGGTTGTCGGTGGAATCAAAGACTTTATATATAGAGGCAAATTTTGGTACATTTTGCAATTCGAAAACCTAGACGGTCTCTATGTGTCAAACTATTGGCTAGAAAAGGAGATAGAGGACTTGGGTGTTGATTTAAATTTTAAGCTGCGAATAAAATTAGTTAAAATTAAAACCACTCCAAACAAACATAAAGAAAGGACTGTTTTCTGTGTATAACTTTGTATTAAAATTAAGTTTAAATGACTCCATGCTTGGTATTAAATATTTTTTAAATTTTGTTACGTATAATGTCAGAATAAACATTTTAGAATAGTATTACATTGTTCTTTATTTACAAAATGCTGTGACGTTACTACGAAATAGCAGTCGCACAGAGAGGGGTACGCATAGGTAGGGGGTGCGCGCGCGCAGGGGTGCGCATGGGCAGGGGGTGCGCATGGGCTAGGATGTGTCTGGGCGTACACGAGGGAAGCGGATGTTAAAAGTCACCAAGCATCCAATTCTTTATTTGGATGGTATCGAGTACTTGCCTGCGTATGTATCCGGAGTAAAAAATACGATTTGTACACGCAGCTTATTAATAAAATTAGTTTATTGAGGGAAGATGACAAGCGTAACGTCACCCTGGGAGCACATCGACATACGCATGGGGGGCATAAAGATATAAATCTAAGATAGTTGTACAGATTTTGTAAATCTATTGTATATATTAGTTTTCAAATTCCATAATTTTTAAGTTCTTCTCCGACCTTCCAAATCCTTCCTGTTTCTATCTCGGTTGACAGAATATACGTGTTACCCCACGTTGTGTTCGCGGGACACATCGGTTTTAGATTTCTAGGGAAATGGTTGTTTAAAGCATATGTCTTGGGTAGCGAAAAAAAGGTTTTAAGATGGAGTTAAATAAAGATGGGTAAAAATTAGAAGTTTGGGTCTTTAAAAGGCGTGACTTTGTAAGGGGTGGTCCTATTTAAAATCTATTTACAGGTTTGGGCACCCTAGAAAAATTTAATATTGGTTGATACCAAAAAAGATATATTTATCTTAAAAGAGTGACTACCCCGCGGATAATAAATACAATATACCGCTTGTCAACAAAAAAGTTGCAGGGAAATTCAAAGACGAATTTAATGGGGATCTAGTATTAGAATTTGTAGGTAGTAGGGCTAAGTCCTACTGTATTGTAAGCGAGAAAGACACGATTAAAAAGATTAGAGGGGTCTCACGAAGTGTAGTTAAGTAAAACCGCGGGTGCTACAACTTAAAACGAGCATTTATTCCCAAAAGGGGTGGGCATGCAACTACGCAACAGTGCGCGGGAGAATAAGGATTCTCTCCAATAAGGAATTAAAGTTTCCATGTACGTAGCACCAGTCATTGGTAAATGGTAGAAATGTTAAACCTATAAAGACGATTAGTAATTGTGGTCTAAAAAAATAGTAGTTTTCTTGGTCTAAATAAAATAGCTGAGACCGATTAATGTATATGGTTACATATTCTCGTACACATCCACAAACATCTGCTTACGTCCACATACGGACATGGCGATGCCGGTAATTTTTGTTTAACAAACAGTAGGAAAGATACGTTAGGTGTTAGTGTGTGGAAGCCTATAGGATCGTTGGATGCAAAAGAACGGTGTGGCGGAATGTATGGTGGTACCCGTTAGAATAATCGAAAGTGGTTAATCGATAAGCAAAATTTAATTATTAGACAAAAAAGTGCGCGATGTGCTATACTTTTAAAGAAAGTATAGAATGGTGCTTTGCAGCGGTCCTAGCAGAAAAAAAAGGCGACTGACTTTTTCAAGCAACTACAAGAATAGCAGTAGCGCAGAGAAGGGGTATGCATGTATTATACAGCGCACTGTTACTATAAAATATGTTAGTTTACGGGTAGCTCGAACGTGTAATTGATCACGACTTAAAGATCCCTCGGAGGTTTAAAAGTTATGAGACCGTTGTCGTTTGAAAAATGTTTGGATGATTATCGGAGTTTTTTGTACCTTTTACGAGGGAATCAGAAGTTGACAAACATCGAGCATCTAATTCTCTATTTTGGCGATATCAAGTACTTACCGGTTCTAGAAATCATTACGTGCTACCGACCGCTATGCGGAAGATTTGGTTCTAGGAAATGAGCAACCTACGAAAGCACAGAATACTCGGTATTATTGCTAATTTGTTTAGTAAGCGCGCTTGTGCACTCTTCCGAGTGTCTTCGGAACCTTCGGTTTGCATTCTATAGGGAGCATAAAGCAGGTATGCTAGAGTAAACTTTTTAGTTATAGGTTAGTTCGCTTACAAGTTTCGCCAAAGTCATATAGTGCGGGTTTTTTTCTACTAAAATGGTACCTGCAAACGTTTTTAAATGCAACTCTTGCGGTGCTTCCTATACCAGGAAAAACCGCTACTGGCAAAGATAGTGTAGAAATGCTTAGCATAGCGTGTAACAACCGTATGGTTAGCTATCGCATAAAGAACGCTGGTGCCGACGATGGAGTACCCGAACTGAGAAAGAGGTATGCTGTAAATCTATTGTATATATTAGTTTTAAGACCATAATTTCTTCACCCACCTTCCATGTAAATTATTTGGAGATAGTAGAGGAGGAAGACAGCCAAGATAAAATAAAAATCTAATACAAGTGCTACATTAAAGCAGGTAATACATATTTTATACAATCTGCAACACCATATTCTACAATTCCAAAAGAAATAGTCATTTCGGAATTGAAGTTGATAGATACGCCTAACATTTGTCTAGCTAAAAGCCTATCTTTAAAATTTAAAAAAAATATATATGTAAAACAGCGCATTACTTTGGAAAAATTAATGTTTTTAAAATACAATCAGAAACAATAGCAAAATACACAATAATTGGTGTTTGCAAATAAATTCAGTTCTATTTTAATAAAAAAATGCAGACTTACCTTAAATTTTCACTAAAACACACTGCACAAAAACGATTGTTTAAAATATCGATGTACTTTTACACGCACAAGAAACGTACGGAAGAAATAAGCTCTTATTAATTATTTCAACTATATATATCCTGATCTAATTACTAAATGAAGTTTGTATTTTCCAGTCGAGGCCAAACTAGAGCGCTCATTGTATGATTTATAAACCCTCCGGCAATGATGCGATGATTGTAATGGATGGCATTGAGCATATCTATTGTATTTCTCAAATCATATAGCCACTAATTAATAAAAAAGAAAGGTTTACACAGCTTTCACTTGTACTTCGACAAAGAATTAGTTTGTAAACGAATGTATTTTCCACCTATTTAGCATTGAGCATGTAATTATGTTTGTGACGTAGTAATTAATAATGTTAAAACCAGAAAAATTTTAAAAGTCATGGGTTTTTGCGATATTCTGAAAACAGCACGTTACTGTTTGAAAAAATGGTTTTAAATACTAAACACTTATGGCTTATAAAGAACTCATTTCTAAAATCATTGCGGTTTTAGATTTTCTCAAATAATGGTTGTTTAAGGCATGCGAGAAATTTTGAGGTTTGAGAGCTTTAAAAGTATAACTTTGTAATGGGTGGTCGGATTGCAAATCTGTTTGCAGATTCGGATTTTGCGTAAAATTTTAGATTAATTTAATGTGTCACATGGCTAAAAAGTTTATAAGAACAGTCAGAAATCGATCTTGGTAAAAAAATCTTAAAATTAGGGTAGCTCTCTGGGTGATGATGCAATCTAAGAAATTCCTAGAGATTCGGGTAGCTGAGAAAAATCTAATATTAGTTGATACTAAACAAGATAGGGTTATCTCGAAAGATGCAATGGCTAGTCGAAGAAAACTATTTGGTTTAGATGTGGGAGCAAAGAGCAAAATTTAGAGGTTCAGGTCTTTAAAGAGTTATAACTTTGTAAGGGGTGGACCGATTTTAAATCTGTTTATAGATTCGAATTCTGTGTAAAATTCTAGACAAGCAAGATGTGTCACATGGCTACAAAATTTATAAGGACGGGTCAGAAATGTCTACCGGTAAAACAATCTTAAAATGAGGGTAGGCCTCTTGGGGATGATGCAATCTAAAAAATTCCTAGAGATTTGGGTAGCTGAGAAAAATCTAATATTAATTGATACCAAACAAGATAGGTTTATCTCGAAAGATTCAATGGCTAGACGAAAAAAACTATTTGGTTCAGATGAGTGTGGAAATGAGGGATTCTCCTCATTTCCGCCTTATGGGAATATACATGTAAATGTGTGTGGAAATGTGAGATTTCTCCACATTTCCGCCTTATGGGAATTTACATGTAAATGTGTGTGGAAATGTGGATGCTAAGATTCATCTCCGCATTTCCCTCCTTATGAGTTAATCTCCACATTTCCCTCCTTATGAGTTCATCTCCACATTTTCCTCCTTATGAGAATTTACATTGAAGGAACAAATGTGGGAGCAAATGTGGAGCAAATGTGAAAGGAGTAAGTCACTCCTCATTTCCTCCTTATGGAGGGATTTGGGAGCAAATGAGGAGCAAATGTGGGTTTTTGGGAGCAAATGTGGGCCCAGAAAACCTGTATTCCTCCTACTTACAGAATAGCTGTTGTTTAGTGGACAGCAACTTCTAACAGCACGTATTTTGGGGACAAGCAATACAAAATAGTTAACCGACTAGCAAATTAAGTTGTCTAAAAACAAGAATAAAGGGAAAAAATTGATAAAGTATGCGTTTTCGGCTTTTAGTTTTATATATTTTCCAATAAATTGCTAGGAGATAGTAGAGAAAAAGACAGCCAAGATAAGGCAAGAACCTTACACTGGTGCTACATAGCAGGCAATGCATATTTTACGCAATCTGCAGCAGCATATTCTATAATCTCAAGAGATATAATTATTTCGGAATCGGGGTTGATTAATACGCATAACATTTGTCCCGAGGTGGTTGTAAGACAACACGTAAATTTTGGTAACAAACGCTATCCGTTTACACTAAAGAAAATTGCCCTTTAGTAGTAGGATTGGCCGATCCGAAAACAAATCCACCTTACAGGATCCACCCATTAGATCCACCTATCCACAGGATCCACTGCCACCGATCCACCGCCACCAATCCACCCGATCCACCAGATTCATATCTAACCTAGGTAAGAGTTTTCTTTAACTAAGCATTTTTTAGCTCCAGGCATGGATCTTGCTCTCGACACCCTGATCTAAACCGTCACCCCTAATATATGCTAGAAACTTGCATGCTTTGGAAATTAAAATTTTGATTAATTAAAAGTTGAAAATACAAACATTTTACTTTAAACAAGAAATTACCAACAACCGAAAAAATTACAATGCTTGCTTAATGATAATGTACAAATGGGAAAGTTAATTGATTCCGTTCGGTGAGAATAATTAATGCAGCCTATCTGATTTTCACTGTCTATTACTAAGTAGACAATCATATCATACTTTCTCTAATGCAACATTATTGTAATTAATATATGACTTGCATTTCATAATGCTGAAATTTTTCATTAAATGTATTGTTAATGCAATAATATTAGTGAAAGTGAATGACTCCTGCTGCATTCTTTCTTGATATCCTATATTTACCTTTATTTAATTTTAGCTTTAACTCCATCTTTAAATTTTTTGGTCACCAAGTTTTTGTAAATTAATTTAAACCTTAAACAGTAATGTTCTGTTTTTAGAATAATGTAAAATATTCCATTGTAATGTGTTTTTAATATATAAATGGGAAGGTTGAGTTTAGCAACAAGAATCACACTCTTTAATTAGAATATTCAAAAACACCACTTTTCAAATTTTAAACAGGGTAAACCTTTACACAAAACTTTATCAATTTTTTGTTAAGATTAGATTTTTCTCAGCTACCTGAATTTCTAGGAATTTTTTTAGATAGCATCACTCCCTAAGGCGGTACCCCAATTTTAAGATTTTTTATTATATCCGATTTACAGTTTAATAAATTAATAGAATGCAATTTTTACATTGCAAAGTATAACATTATTTTATGTTCTTCGTCTAACCGAATCCAAGCAACTGAAAGTAACTTGTAACAAAAAGTGATTAACGTGTTGTTTAAAAAGAGAGGAAACGTGTTTTCAGTCAATAAGACATATTGTCGTTAATCTAACAATATGTTTTACTGTCCAGTGACACCGCGTGGAGGTAAACACATGTCGACGAAAGCGAAGGGATTATTAAGGATGGGGGTGGTGAGTATGTCTTATAACTAATTTACATGCTACTATATACATGCACAATAAAATATATACATATATAAGTAACTATCCTATGTCTTTATGTCCCCATGCGTAGGTTAACGTGCTCCCAGATACGATAAAACGTTTGTCGTCGTCTCCAGACAAACTGATTTTATTTATAAGTTGCGTATAAATTATATGCTTTTGACTGCGTATGCATGTCATGGTGTGCATGAGGGTTTTGCTATTTTTACTTACTATATCTCTATAATTGTGTATACTATTGTCCTTATCAACAACATTACGATCAATTCTTTTAATTTCAGCGTCTCTCAGTACCCAAATGTTTGCAACCCAACATATACGCAGCTAAAATTTAATCATCAGGTTTTCGCTTTATTGGCGCGGTTAATTTGTTTAAGTCTAATTTGTTTTAAATAAAGAAATCGAATACTTGACTAGATTCAATGATTCACTTATTGCCCACTCATTAGTTTGAACAATTTGTATCTCATTTGTTAAACGTAAATCACTTACACGCTTATCAACGTCGTCTAATGACCTAGGAATAATTATTCATTCGAGCTCAGTTTTGTAAATTATTTGGAAGTGAAACACGAATATTCCTACGAGGCGATTAATTGTATTTACCTAAATTAAAAATAGCCGTCGGCCTTACTGCTCATTTTGAAAAAATTTCCGTACAACTTTCCATACTATTAACCACATATTTGGTGACGTTAAAAGGAATGCAGTTATCGGTTACACCACTTTAAACCTAAGAATAAACACAAAATAGTTTAATACGTCTATTAATAATTTTTTGCTAATATTGGCGATACAAATAAGTACAACAAACTTTGTCAAGAAATATTATGTTTTTAATAAAATATATACGTGTATTGATAACATCTATAAACCGCTGTGATAATCAGAATCTGGCGAATCTGGGATAGCGAAATCTCTAAACATTTGCGTAAGCGATTGCCTCGCAGTCGTATCTTCTAAGTACTGGATGGGGTAACATTTAATAATTTTCAACACTGTCAAGTAATTTAAATTGCTGCAATCATTAGACAGAGAAATACTCGCACGGCTCTCTTCCTTTAATAACGTTTGAACCCTTTCTTCGTCCGTCGTATTTCCACATACATTCTTTATGTCACTTACAAATTTTTCGCAAAAATTTTGGAAAGTTTCTGCCCCTCAACTCCTCCATTTTATAACAGATTAATTCTTGCAAATTTAATAGCTTGATGCACTCGCACTTAGGTAGCACAATAACATTCCGATCTTTCGCAATTTTCATATTATATAAATTTTCTTCTTGAAATTTAGTCGCCACCCATACACTTCTATTAGATGTTTCGGCAATCAGTTTCAATCTGAATTCACAATCCAGTTGTATTTCTAAAGCATCTCCGCCAGAAAAACCATTTGATCTTAATTTTGCTGCTTCTTGGGTAAATTGTATGATTCCAAATTCCAATTGAAAATTGCAAAACTCCCTCCATTTAAAGTAGTCCATTTTTATAGCATAATTTTGACACGTTCTACTATTGCAGATAATTTGTACGACTGGTTGCAGACCACCGTATAAATCAAAACCAACTTCTACGTTATGGTTGTGAAAATTTGATGTAAATTTACTAAGTGCATAGGTGGTCTTACCTACCAGTTTGTCGATGCCTAATCACACTCTTACATTACTTGTAACGTCAACACCAGAAAAATCCATCTTTAACTTCTAATTTTGATCAACTCGACGATACTTTGACCACTATTGCTCTGGAACATGGCTCCATTGCCTTTTATGCTGACGGCCGAGCGTGCGCAGCTTCTTATTATGTTAATTGGTGTTATATGCAAGTCTTGACTGAAAAAGTGACGCCTATAATTGTTTTATGGTGGGTTTTACCTGTTTGTATTTAACCACCAACACCATTACAAATTTTTATAAAAAATTACTCTTAGCGGTATTTTTAATATAACTCTGTCGTGTAAGAGATCAATTATTATTGTGTTTTTCTCTAGTTTTCAAATCGTTCAAAATTTTTTTTCAAATCGAACGACCTTTACTGATTTACAGATCAACCTTTTACAAACCATATGGGGTTCATCTTTAATCTATTTCTAAACAGCATTGCTCTGTCTTTTGAAATAAACCCATCGTGTAACCTATCAAATTAGTATAGAATTTTCTGGGAGATTGAAATCAATTATCGCGTCTTTTAAAATTAGCTCCAACAAAGACCCGCATAGTGTTTTAATATTCAAAACCTAACAGGAAACCACCTCCGCATTTTGCTTTAGATTTAACTCAATAATAGAGTAAAACTCGAAAAATAGTAATTAATATCTAGGATTGTTAAAATTTTTAATTAGTGCCTCCACATTCAAATAATTAAACCAAAAGGTTTAATGTATACATTTGCACTGTGGGTTAGAGAGTAGCTCGATAATCTATTTTAAATGTAGTTCAAAATAAGACGTATTTTCTAAATAAATTTAGTGAAATAAATGATCCTCGGTTTTGTATTGTTTTGTTGATGACGTCTGACTATTAATTTAATAAAAGTATCTTTCACAATTCTAGTTAATATATGGTAATACGCATTCAAATAATTTGATTTAAATTAGGTGAGTGTAAGGACAAATCATACTTATACTTTCTCTATGTGCATAAATACGGGGAAAATGATGCTAAAAGTTTATTTCGAATTTATTTTTGTAAAACGTAAAGTCGTTCAAAGTGTAATAGTGTTGCAGAATTTTCCACTTTTGAAAATTTCGGGGTAAGATAACATTTTAAAACTTGCATGTTTAAACTGGGATTTTCTATTGTTATTCAACAACTTTACCTGCAAGACACCTTTTATATGATCTGCATGTAAACGTTGAGGAAATTAATATTTACATGTATAATTCAAAAACTGTTAATCATTATTTTTTCTAGAATGAACATCTTAAGCATCTCATGCAGTGTGTGTGAAAGCAATTTTACTAAATATGACGCCGTAAACAAACACAACGAGAAGCACATCAAGATGGTTTATTTCCAGGAGGAACTAAAAATTACAGACGATGCAAATAAACGTAAGCTTCATTTTATGCAGGATTCCGTACGAAAGAAGTTTGTGGAAAGCAAAAAAGGAAATACTACATCTCTGCAAAAATTCAAAGAAGTGCACAAACAATGGATCGATCCCTTGCAAATCACCGCTTCCCAGTCAGAAGGAATAGCGGAAAAATGCCAAAACCTATAAAAGTGATTAAAGTTGAAAACAGACGAACTTTTTAAAAAGATTAAGTTACCTTACATGTGATTTTCCAATGCTCCACCCGAAGGTACTACATTGGCCAAGAAGCGAGTTTCTTTTATTTGGAAATTTTGCAATTTTGCCGAACCCTTGCTATTCCAAGCAAGGTAGGGATCTTTAACGTGCGTGACAACACACACACAAGAGATCCCCATTCCACCTCTTATTCGACCGAGGGTGCATCTTTGTGAAAAATGCTCGCCCAACATTCCTCAAGCGGACCGCGTCGGGACACGAACCCGGAACCATGGGCGTAGTGGTCACACACATATCACCACGCCACGGAGCCGCCTGTGTCATCCCAACCCCAGTCTTACATTGTAACCTGCCGGGGTGGCAGTTTTCAAGACACCAAAATGTAGGCGAAGAGATGTGGTTTCTGATTAGAAATGAAGTAACGCACACAAAAGTGTTACGAATCATCAATTCGGTGCATTGTTGAAAACTGCCATACGACGATTGACACCTGAAATAGTTACAACGGGTTTAGGAAATATGGATTGTTTACGTTTGATGCCAATGCCATCCATTATAAAACCATATCCCATGATTCCAGATACATCAAACATGTAAAACCAGCCGAGTTTTGTGTTGAGCACCTATTATTTGTGGAATCTGTAAAGCCATCTAAGACAAATAAAAAATTCTAGGAAAGTAGGATTTTTTCAAACTGGGGCGGGTAGCGAAGCCAACAAAAGCCTCTTTATGTTTAGAAAAACTTCTTTTGTACGCAGGCGCTGAAGGGAAAAAAGGTGATGAAAAGTAACACGTCCACACAAGAAAACAAAGAACCTGAAGGAAAGAAACTTAACGAAATTTTTAACGCAAGTCGCCAAACTAAAGGAAGCAAAGAAACTGAATTAGAAAGTAATCAAACTAAAGAGAAAAAGAGGCGGAACAAGAAAGTAACCAAATTAAAGGAAGAAAGAAGACAGAACGAAGTAACGAAACTGAAGAAATAAGGAAATTGCCTGCACTAACTAGGAGATTTGGTGCTGAAAACCTTCGCGTTGACGTACAAGTCTACATCCAATATCGGCCCTTCTTTTGCTGACCATATTTTATGGCCTACTAAGAGTTCAGAAAAGGGCAATCAAAAGTGCAACTGCAAAAGTGCGACTAGCAGACGTTGGCTACAGTACCATAGGGACAAAAATAAGAAAAAACATAAGCAAGAAGGTATTAAAAATAAGAGGAAACGAAATAAGGAAGAAAGTAAAGCAACGAACAAGCAAATGAGGTTTATTAAAAAGAAATTTTAGGAACCTGTTGAAAGTCCCTCTTCATCTTCTTGTAATTACCTAGAACCTATCTTCATCAGACGATGGCTTCTGTGGGGAAAAAGATGAAAACGAAGAAGTGGGTCCAGTTCACCAGTTAAAAGAAGGGAAAAAGTCTAGAAAAAAGACCATCATAGTGCGTGACACGACAGGATTGAAACAACTGTATTATGCAGGAGAGGTGGTAACAACCGTCTGGTGGCTTCACGGCGCAGTTGGTATGCGCGCGACCCCCACGCCCAAGGTCACGGGCTTGAATCTCGACACGGTCCGCCCGAAAAACGCCAGGCGAGCACTTTTCACAAAATACGTCCTCGTTCGGATGAGAAGCAAAATGCAGATCCCGCGCCTGAGTGCCGTCACACACGTCAAAGTCCTACCTTGCTTCGGCAAAATTCAAAATTTTCCGGTAAAAAAACTCGTTTAATGGCCGATGTAGTACCTTCGAGTGGAGCATTGGAAAATTAAATGTAAGGCGACAACCCTCTAAACCAGAAGTTTTTGGTGCCGTGGCATCCAAGGGTACCGCGAGCGTATGTCAGGGGTACGGCGACAATTAATGACGGTTAAAAATAAACTAAGATAAACCATTTAAATAAAGTCCAAATTTAAACTACGATTCAACTTTTGAACTAGAAAACGATACTCGATATAATGTTTCGTAAATAAACAATAAACAAGCAATATTAAATTTAATAACAGATGACATTACATTTGATTTTCCAATGCTCCACCCGAAGGTACTACATTGGCCAGGAAGCGAGTTTTTTTTTTTTTACCTGGAAAATTTGGAATTTTGCCGAACCCTTGCTGTTCCAAGCAAGGTAAGGATCTTTAACGTGCGTGACAACACTCACACACGGGACCTCCATTTTACCTCTCATCCGAACGAGGGTGTATTTTTGTGAAAAATGCTCGCCTAACATTTTTCAAGCGGACCGTGTCGGGATTCGAACCCGGGACCTTGGGCGTAGTAGTCACACACATACCACTACGCCACGGAGCCGCCTAATAATAACAGATGACAGGGGAAACTACAGGCAAAACAGTTTAAGGCATGTGGTAGGAGGATTACTGCATAAGGAAGCTACCCCCAACACACATTTTGTTTGTGCTCATCTTGGATGTTCGCGCGTACATGGTTTGATAATTCAGTTGCTTTGTTAATCTTAAAGAATTCTGACAAGTTGTATGTGTGCTGTAGAAAAATCTAAGGCGCCCCGTGGCATTGTTGTTTTAAGTGTAACTGCTAAGCTCAACGTCCAAGGCTCGATTTCCGACACGGGCCGCTTGAAAAATGTTAGTCGAGCATTTTTCACAAAAATACACTCGCGCTCGCATGAGAGGTAAAATATAGCTCCCGTATGTGAGTGTTGCCACGCACTTAAAGATTCCTACCTTGCTTGGAATAGCCAGACTTCGTCAAAATTCAAAATTTTCAGGTAAAAGAACTTGTTTTCTGGCCAATGTAGTACCTTCAGGTGGACCGTTTGGGAAATCAAATGTACAGAAAGAATCTAAAAGTAAGTAGTTCAATCTTCGTAGTGCTTGTCTCTTCATTGATTGTTATCTTACCGTAGTAATATAATGATTTGAAATAAACCAATGGTTGGAAAATTGAAGGAATCCGTGTCTAGAAAAAACAAATGGCAGGAAATAACACCATCATCCATTGTGTCATCCATCGGCATTCTCTGACAACTAGAAGGGTTCCCCAAAATTTTAAAGTCACATTGGATGTTAAAAACCGCCCGCTTTAAGCATGCCTATTAAAACTTACAGCCGTAGTTCTGGGTGATCACTCCCACCTTTTGCTACACAAAAAAGTGCTGTGGTTATCAAAAAGAAAAATTTTAACCAGACTGTTTGAACTAAACTATGGATTGGGGGGTCGCATTTACAAGGCGTCGCCGTGGATCAATGTAGTAAGCGTAAGACTACGGATCCCAAGGTCCCGGGTTCAGATCCCGACACGGTCGACTGCTTAAAAAATAGCAGGTGAGCATTTTTCACAAAAATTACGCCCTCGTTCGGATGAGAGGTTAAATGGATGTGTGTGAGTGTTGTCACGCACGTTAAAGATACCTACCTTGCCTGGAACGGCAAGGGTTCAACAAAATTCTAAATTTCTAGGCAACAAAAAACTCGCCTCCTGGCCAATGTAGTACCTACTGGTGGAGCATTGGAAAAGTAAATGAACGGTCGCATTTACAGGCGGTTCCGTGGCGTAGTGGTATGTGTGTGACTACCACGCCCAAGGTCCCGGGTTCGTATCCCGACACGGTCCGCTTGAAAAATGTTAGGCGAGCATTTTTCACAAAAATACACCCTCGTTCGGATGAGAGGTAAAATGGAGGTGTCGTGTTTGAGTGTTGTCACGCACGTTAAAGATCCCTACCTTGCTTGGAACAGCAAGGATTCGGCAAAATTCCAAATTTTCCAGGTAAAAAACTCGCTTTCTGGCCAATGTAGTACCTTCGGGTGGAGCATCGGAAATTCAAATATAAGATCGCATTTACAAAGAGGAGAGTTTTTGTGGATTCTGCAAGTATCACTTCCTCATTCGGATCTCCGAGAGAGGGTACTTGGGGCTCGTCATCGTAAGAATTTAAAACAACGGTTCGATTTAGTGATAGGGACTTGAAATGTAAGGTCATTACTTAGAGTAGATAAGTTAACGAATTTATTAGTCGAAATGAGAAAAGGAAAGTTGGACATTTTAGGTATTAGTGAGATGAGATGGCCAGATAGTAATGACTTTTGGAAAGATAATTATAGAATAATTACAACCTCTTTAACTAATGGACAGGCAGGGATAAGAATAGTGTTAGGTAAAAGAATAGGACGTAAAGTTAAAGAGTACTTACAATGTAGTGATAGAATAATTATGGTTAGATTGAGTACGAAACCCACAGACACTGTTATAGTACAGGTTTACATGCCAACGGCTCAGTACGAAGATAAGGAAGTAGAAAAGGTGTACGAGGAATAAATAATACAGTGAGAAAAGTAAATGGAGATGAGAATTTAATAGTTATGAGCGATTTTAATGCGTCAGTGGTAGAAGGTAGTGAGGAAAAAATGGTAGGAAAATTTGGGTATGGTAGACGAAATAATAGAGGGGAAAGATTATTTGAGTTTTGCCAGGAACATAGATTAGTAACTGTAAACACCATATTCGAAAAAAATGTTAGAAGAAGATATACCTTGAAAGCGCCAGGTGATAGGGCTAGATACCAAATAGATTATATTTTAGTTAAACAAAGATTTAGAAAGCAAATTAAAAACTGTCGTAGTTATCCAGCGGCTGACATAGATAGCGATCATAACTTAGTTAAAATGAAGTGTAGTCTAAAATTCAAAAAATTGAGAAAGACAGGAATGGGATCTAGGTAAGCTGAATAACAGTGACCTAAAAGAGAAATATAAATAAGTATTAGATAATAAGGTCAAAGAGATAGCTATAATAGGGAACGTAGAAAATAGATGGAAAGAAATAAAAAGGGCTGTACATGATACAGCAACACGGACTATAGGTAAGAAAAAAGTAGAAGCGAGAAAACCCTGGGTAACAAAGGAGATATTAGATTTAATAGAGAATAGAAGAAAGCTTAAACCTTTTAGAGAATTGTATAGTAAAAGTAAGCAAAAATATAATAGAGTTAGAAATAAGATAGTACATGAGTGTAGGAAAGCTAGAAATAAGTGGATGCAGGAGAATTGTAAGAGCATACAAGATGATTTGAGAGCAGGTAAGACAAACAAGTCTTACAGGGCAGTTAAATTTTTTTTAGGAAAGATAGGAAAAAATATAATGGTATTAAACATGAGAATAATGATCTTCTAATAAATAAAGTTGAGGTAACAGATAGATGGAAAAAATATACAGAAGATTTATATAATGGAGCCGATATGGATGAGTTAAAAAACGACCAAAAAGAGGATGTAGAAATAGAGTTCTCAATATTAAGAGAGGAATTTGATAGAGCTATTAGGGATCTTTAAATAAAATAAAGCACCTAGGATAGACGATATACCCGCAGAATTAATAAAGTATGCAAGTCAGAAAATTTTAGGCAGATTATATAAACTAGTGAAAGTAATATATGACACAGGTGAGGTCCCAAAAGATTTCGAAAAATATATTATTATCCCAATCCCAAAAAATCAGGAGCTTACAGGTGTGAGAATTTTAGAACGATTAGTTTAACTTCCCACGCTTCCAAAATACTAACAATAATAAATAAAAATAGAGTAGAAGCTGAGAATTATTTAGGCGAAGACCAATATGGTTTTCGTAAACACAGAGGGACTAGAGGACCAATACTAATGATTAGGGTAATTATCGAAATAAGGTTACAAATATATATATATATATATATATATATATATATATATTACTCATATTTAGACCAGGGTAGAAAATTAAATAATCACATCAAATAATTTTAATCACCGTGTAGAAGCTTTGGGAAAAGGTACGCGTTATTAAAAAACCGTGAAGCATAAAAATTCATTCGTTTCATTAAAAATAAGGGAGTTAAATTATGTACAAGACGCTTGCTATAAAAAAAAAGGAAGCAGTATTAAAAAGCTCTACGTGTAATTTAATTATTCCTAGTAAAGAAACAAATAGAAATTACGTGCAAAATTTATATTAATTAACTCAATTTTAAGTAACCGGTATTAAACAAAATGTACAGATAATAATTAATATTTGATTAGGAATCACTAAAAATTAAAGGGTATTAATTTTAATTGAAGTTAATTGAACCATTAGGAACATATAATACGCATCAAAACTTGTAAAAACCCAATAAAATGCAAATCGTAGAAGTGTTATTTAGAAGTATTATGTTTGAACACCTGTGTATTTTAAAAAAGCTCATTCTGCGTAAATTTTGCAGATAATTAATGGTTACAGAGAATCTTGGAGAAACCGTAGCTTAATAGTTACGGGAAATGCTAAAGGTGGGTTATTTCACAGTCCACATGGACTGAAATAATCGATAATAAAGAATATCAATTTGCACCAATAAGAACAGGGCAGATAGAGACAGATAATATGCGCAAGACCGAGACACATATAGTAAAAGGCGTGAGTGGAGCAACGACACTGGGTTGCGATTGGTTGAAAGTAAAAGGCAAACTTGAGAGGTAAAAATAACATTTCTGTATAAAATTTAGTTAGTTATTTCCAGACGTTGCGAGCCGTGTCGAAATTTCTGAGATTTAACGGGTGCGAGTGCAAATTTCGTAAAAATCGCATGCCGGGCTGCGGAATGGGAACCTAGCATGCGAAATTCTGAAGAATTGTCCGTTTTGGGGACAAGACCGACAGACAGGCTAACCTCTATATATACCCAGGTTAATATGAACAACCTCTCTTAGATTTTCGACTTGATTCAATGCGTTAAACAGTGCTTTTTAGTTTTCCGATTTTGATTAAATAATTTAAACAGTTTGCTCGTATATTTTGGTGATTTAAAACAGTTTGTTCTTTACGTGCTACAATGAATGTACTTTAGTGCACTTAGAAAAGAAGATACAAGGTAATAAAGTCTAGTATCACTGTACCAATTAGTCTAATTTGCAACGACAAATGAATACACAAAAGTAGGCAGTTTTGGCGTATATTGGTGAAAGAAGCATGAATTTCTTTGCTATTTTTCGGGGGTGGTAATAATTAAATGATTCGTAAACGTGTCTGGATCCACAAAACAAGCTTCTGATATACACAAATGAGTTCCGGAAAAGCACTGAAACAACTTTAGATGAATGGTGGTGTAGAAAATTTTAAAGGCGACCAGTAATCCGAGGACGTAAACATAACCCAGTTGGAATGGAGAAATTAACAGAGGACGATGTACATTGACGCCACGAGTGCAGTAACCTTCAGGTAACTTATGCTTTGTTGTTGGATTTTTGATATTTTGGTGTGTGTTGAATAACTTTATAATTGATTTACTTAAAATGGACAGTAGTGAAATTGTACTAACAACAGAATTTTAATTTTAAGGTGAAATTTGCTTGTTTAAGTAGAAAGGGGTATTTAGTATTTATGTTCTGGATTATGATGAAAATTTGGGTATGTCTTTGAGCTCAATTAGACGAACCTGATTAATTAACGTAAAGGGGTGGGAGATGCTCCCTTTGTACTCAGACTCAGGTCTGCATATATTGTTACATTAATTAGTAGGCATCCTACAAAGACTTTAATTCTGGATGCACATTAAAATGATAATAAATTTAATCTTGAAATTTTCTGATACTGAAATTTATGCTGAATTTTAATTTTGAAATTTTAATGTATTGTGAATATTGATGTAAATAGAGTTAACGTTGATGTTTGTGATAGGAATGTGTTTGTTTTTTTTTATGATTGAGGATGAAAGTTTTATCTAGAGGAGCAGCCGAGGCGATTAACAGAAGAAAGTCAACGGACCAGTTAAGTTAATAGCTTTTTGTAGGTTTCACAGCATTCTTGACGCCCAATTCGTGAGGCTCGATTCTAATACAAGGAAACATAGCAATATATTGTACATTTTTAATTATTTTATACGTCCTTTATTAACGATTTTGCTTAAATTTAACTATGTTGGACCAACGTCAATAAGATAACTGTTTTAGTTTAGTATTTCTATATTTAATATCTTGCTTCCTTCTATTAACCGACCCTTTGTTTCTTTTCCTAATCTTATCTAAGCATTTTTTGGTTTGGTTAACTGTATTCTGCAGGATGCTATTCATTTTTTAGACTTTTAATACGTTTTTTGCTAGCGTGTGGTCGATATACAAAAATTGAGTTGTTAATCATAGTATAATAAAATAATCTCCACATGCTAGCAAAAAACGTATTAAAAGTCTAGAAAATGAATAGCATCCTGTAGAATACTGTAAACAAAAATATTCCTTCGTGAATATCAGATAGCAAAATGAACCACCATATATCATAAACCCTTACCTGATATCACAAGGTCGAGAATTTCTTATTAACAATGGAAGCCCAAGGTAAAGTTGGATGGAAAACGGCTTGAGGAAAAGAAAAACTTTTTAGAGATAAACATTATTTAACCAAACCAATTCTTCATTAAGTACGTCCTATAATTTTCTTGTATTTCAAACCTCAAACTAAATTTTCATTTAGCATTATATACAATATTTACGATATTGACCATATTGCACTATGAGGAAAACATTAATAAAATTTATTTAATTAATTATACCAACTGTTTTAATGATGGGGGGGGGGGACCTCTATTTCTTCAGCCAGCAGGAATCTATTAAGCTGCTACAGGTGGAACACAAAATAAAATCTGCACGCTACTGCTGCCAAGAACCACATTCCGCAACAAAGGTTAAATCAATTATATCTTCTTGCGGACCGTATTACAGGCCATGTGCCTATCTAACAACTTAACTTTTCCACGCCGCTGATAGCAGCTTGCCTGTTCAGATGCTGATAGAAAAGTGACACGAAATGACAACTTGACGATTCTTATTATAGAACTTAGACCTATAAAGCGAAGGAGCACATATGCTATTGTAAATTTTATGAATTATTTTTAGTGATCAGAAGTTTATAAATTATATTTTTATTTTATTGAGATATTATTTTAGATTAATAAGCAAATTGTAACTGAATAAAAAAATACGTTACAATACAGTCAACCAAAACAAAAAATCTTTAGATTAGATTAGAAAAGGAAGCAAAGGGTCGGTTAATAAAGGAAAACAAGATGTTAGATATAGAAATACTAAACTAAAACAGTCACCTTATAGATGTTGGTCGCACATAGTTAAATTTACGCAGAATTATTAATAAAAGACTTATAAAATAATTATAGATGTACAATATATGTGGTGTTTAGAGGTTCACACTATGTAATTTAGTCTTCGTTTTAAGGTAAGCAAATTTATATAATATGAAAGCCATTTGTTTCAATATAAATTAGTTGTAGTAAATCCATTGAGAAAGGTCGCATAAAACCGATTGAAACGTCTGGAGTATGAAATAAAAGTATTTTAGTAATTAGTTTAATTAAGACTTAAACTGAAGAACTTGAAGCAAAGAATTTTTATAAAGTGGAAGTCAAGAATAAAACATGTTTCGTTTAATATATATATATATATATATATATATATATATATATATATAACTTACCTTGTGTAAAAAACTACCTAAAATATTTATATATTTAATACTTGGTGTATAACCGTAATTTTGAGCGTTGCTTCCTGTCTATAACTGACATAAACATAAACTTAACAATATCAGATATGATTGACAAAAATGCTAAACGCAATTGAAAGTTAGGTTTATGTATAGTTGTGTACACGATTTAAATTTGTAAATTTTCCAATTATAGTCATAGGTCTCAGTGGCGTAATTGGTAAACGCATAATCCCGGAAAGACTAAGATAAAGGTTTAAATCCTGTCCAAGAACTTATATTTTCCTCTTTCAATTACTAGCTCGATTTCAAATGATCATTTGGGCTTTGCATTAATTGTAATTTGTTAGTATTTATCAACTTACCTTGTGTAATAAACTACCTAAAATATTTATATATATATATATATATATATATATATATATATGTACGGGGTGTAACAAAATAAGTGTAAAACATTTCAGGGGGTGGTTCCTCATCGTAAAAGGGATAGGGTCTTTCATATAAAGAAACTTCATTGGAGCATCCCTTATTAAGATACAGCCCTTTAAAAGGGGTTCATAATTTTGGTTTTTCATTTTTTTGTACAAATACTAAAAAAGTTACAAAATTGAAATTAAAGTGACGTTTTTTACTATCAAAAATACACTTACTCAGTAATTTATTTGGTTTACCCCATGGTTGTAAGAGAAGGAAAACGCAACTTCTTAAATTTATTTCCAAAGTAACTTTTTGTCTTATTATTTGTTTGCTATTTAAAAATTTATTTCCAATAGCTTATTTCATTCTAAACAAAAAATGTCTGTTGAATTTTTTGACCAAAATTAACCAGTTCGCAGAAAAAAATTATTTTACAAACAACTACAAAGATACATCGTCATAAATGCGAACTGGATTATTATTGTTATTTTGTAGTTACTACCTGCATCAAAGTATGACTAAAGATGAATAAACAAAACTAATTTATTAATAACAAAACATACAACATGTAGAAATCATAGTAAATGTTCAATATGTCCACCTTCAGTCATTACACATGCGTCTAGACGTCGGCGCATTGAGCCAAGTATTCGCTCAAATATTCCTGGAGTTTCTTTAATTACCCTGCACGCATCGATGATGCGATTTCTTAAGTCCTTTACATCGCGAACAGGAGTAAGATAAACCAAACTTTGTAAATGGCCCCAAGTAGAGAAATCAAGAGGATTCAAATCCGGGGATCAAGCGAGCTAATTCTGTGG